>KK121527.1:55228-89445 GCA_000611955.2 Stegodyphus mimosarum
TTCCCCCGCCATAAGATATTCCCAACTAGCTTAAAACGCAATTTAATAGACTGTGAATAAGCAAATTAAACAAACAGCTTGTGGCTATTTTGTAACTAATGATCTGTCTTTTTCTTTAGGGCACAGATCCTTTGGCAGCTACTTGCCGAGGAAGATTACAAGTACAGAGAGCGAAGCTGAATCAAGAAATAAATTACCAAACGATGATGAGAAACGGAGCTGAAAAACTTTACAGGTAACAATAGATCGTGTTTAATTAAGCAAATTAAACAAACAGCTTGTGGCTATTTTGTAACTAATGATCTGTCTTTTTCTTTAGGGCACAGATCCTTTGGCAGCTACTTGCCGAGGAAGATTACAAGTACAGAGAGCGAAGCTGAATCAAGAAATAAATTACCAAACGATGATGAGAAACGGAGCTGAAAAACTTTACAGGTAACAATAGATCGTGTTTAATCTCTTCGATTAAATACCTATGATAAATTTTAGGAGCTGATGATAAATTATTCACAAAAAACTACTCAAGAGCCTGGAAATTAAATTTATAAATGACAAACATGATTTTTTATTAAATTTCATATGAGAAATATTCAGCTTAATCAACTCTCGAGTATTTATACTAACATTTTACCTTATATTATGTTAATATTTACTTTGCAATTATGATATATATATATGTTGTGAATGTGGCCCTAAAACAATGTTTACTCAGAATTTACTTTTATTGCTTAACCCTAATCCTGACATTAACCATGCGAGACTCGTTGTTCGTGAGCTTCAAACACCCGGGTGACAATATAATTTTCCACATTTTCTTTTAAGATTTGCAACATCTGTATAGAATCTGAAAGAGATGCTCTCTCCGCCCTTATATAGTTTTCAAAAGCCGCCAAGATATTTCTAGTACTTTGTGCTTCTCGAAATTACTGGAAAGCAATATGGGGCTTGAATTACGGTTACAGATAATATAGTGATAAATTACATTTATTCAATTACAATACTTATTATGGTGTAATACAGGAACCGGACTGAAATGCCGCCAAGTGGTTGTCAAATTTGAGGACTTTTGGAGATTCCCCGCCAAATTTGCGACGAAATAAGTCGCCAAATTACCGAGATACTCATTTACTCAATGTTTAATGCATTTGCCCTGTATTCTTACTTTTCCGGCATAGTTTTTACCTTAAAAATTTGTTTTGCGTTACATTACACAGAAAAATACAACAATTTCACATATAACTGTACCAAAATCATCTACCTGTGTACTAAATTTCTAACACTAGTTTTATACCTTGTTTTCCAGTTCTAGTTTTAAGTTAAAAGTTTGAAAAAACGAACTTCAAATTTAAATTAATATTATAAAAGACCATTAAAATAAGTTCCAACAAAAATAAAAGTTGAATTTCGAAAGAACTGAGTGTCTTTCTATTGCTAGTAGCAAAATCAGTCTTCTTCTTCATAGAAATCACGCAATTAATTTTGAACTATCAACAGTTTTCGACAATTCTTTTTGAAATTCTGAATATTATTTAGTAATAATTTATATATAAATTTCTGCACTCTTATATTTAAAAAAAATTATAATATTAATCTTATTACTGCATTTACGTTTCAGAGCAACGACGAACAAGAAGCTGAAAGAAACAATAGCCTTAGAGTTGAGCTTTGTCAACTCAAGCCTTCAGCTGCTAAAGGAACAGCTGGCGGATTTAAACAGCTCTGTACAACTGTATCAAAACAACAGGTACCTATTTCATACTTCCCAGATCGTTAGCTTTTGTACTGGGGGGAGATGCTGATGGCATGAATAAGAAACAGTATGTACACTGTGGCAAAAAAAGGGGGGAGGCAGTTCTATATATCCGGTTCTACTGGGCCGATTGACGAAATTCAAATTGCGTTTTTCAAGAGCTTTATCAAGAGTATACAGAGCGCGACTTAGGATATATATTAGATTTATACATAGCATTGTTCTAATATAGGTATTTTGACAAAAAAAATCGGACTTTTTCTGAAATGACATGCCAATTTTTTTTTCCATATTTCGATCCTACGACTCAAATTCTGCCTAACTATTAAATTTTTGTAAAATTCGATGCCAAATTTACGGAAAAATTCAAAAATTTATCTTGGCGCTTTATTTCCAGTTTGCGCCAAGAATAATTCATTTGGCGAACGACTTAATATATGGCAACCTATTTTCCTTTCCCTTTTTATATTATGCATGAGCGCAAAAAAAATCACATCGTTCCTACTTTCAAATAATTTTAACGAAGTGCCTAAGCCACATTTGATGTTATTATCGCTTTCAACAAATATGCCAAATTTCAAAACGCGCCAACATATAAATTCACGTATATCTTCGGAAATTTTGAATAAAAAACTCTAATTTTTTGCTAGTATGCTTAGAAATACACATACTTTAAGACGATGGTAAAAATGTTATAGATTATAATTCAAAATTGTTTTCGAAAAATTTATAAAAATTGTTTAAAAATACAATTTTAAAAATAAATCATAAAAAATGGACAAATTTTATTTGGAATGAATCTAAATTTCGAAATGTGAAAGGAAGAATCAAATAAGCTTAATAAAAAAAAGAGAGATTAATAAATATATACCAAATTGAATTAACATTGAGGAGCTGAAATTTTGATAACTAAATTTTAAAAAATTATTCGTGCGGTTTTAACAAAACTTGGCAGTTTGGCATAATTTGAGTCGTAGAATCGATATATCCAAAAAATTGGTATGTTATTTCAGAAAAAAGTCCGATTTTTTGGTCAAATTCCTATGTTAGAGCAATACTATATGTAAATCTAATACATATCCTAAGTCGCGCCTTCGAGACATGAAAAACGCAAGTTGAATTTCGTCAATCGACCCATTAGAACGGCAGATATAGAACTGTCTTTTTTTTTTTTTTTTTTTTTTTTTTTTTTTAGCAGTTTAGAGTAAGCTTTGTTACTGTGGTTGTTTTCAGATTTCTTCAAAAGACCAACGGGTAACCGTTAGCTTATTTCTCATTTCTATTCGCTATGATTCTTATGAATATCGTTACCTGAAAATGAATAAGAAAGGCGGGAAGAGGTGAAATAAGAAATGTAATAACAGCTTCATTAGCTCTCAAATTTCTGAAAAACGAAATGCTTTCTGAATTCGTTTGTTTTACAAATTTATTTGTTAAATTAACTACGGCTTGATTACACATACCATACAAAACCCGCATCTTCTAAAACCATCCTGTAATCCCCCGTTTATAAAGCATAAAAATAAGAAAAGTGGGCTTTATGTTAAAAATATGCTGTGCTCAAGAGCACCGGCCTTTTCTATATAACAGTTAGTGACGTTGGTTACCATATCGATGGTTCTAGACCTCGTTCGAATCTTAAAAGTGATTTGGTTATTTGTAAATGCATAGTGTCAGTGCAGCATGGTGGCACTTAGAGTATTGGGAAGCCAAACCTATAGAAAAAAAAAAAAGCGCAGAACACTCGTATTTGTCAATTAGGATGTGTGTCAAAAGTAGGACGAAGCAGTTCAGTTAGTGCAGTGGAGATTATGTCTGTAAAACCATTGGTGACGTTCTGGTGTCTAGCCAGCTTCTTTCTATCCTATAGTTAGGGCCCAAGACTGCGTTATTTCGGCCTTGACAGAAAGTAAAATAAATTACAGAGTTTTAACAACAACAGAAATTAAAATAAGTTAAGAGTTTAACAACATAATTTAGAAACTGAAAAGCTGGAGGAAAAAAAAAAGGCACGTATGATGTGACTGTACATATTAATTTTTTTTTTTTTTCTGTAGTGATGCAGCCAGTAAAATTTTCTGTTATATTTAACGACTATTAATACAAGAGAATGCATCTACTTTTTGAAATCCTGCAGAATATGATTCTTTGTTAATGATACTTGGATGTCATTAAACAGTAAGGTTTCAAATTATTTTAAAATTTCCAAGGTATGCATAGCACTACAGCAGAAGGTCAGCTTGTCTCACAAGAGCCAATGTGCGCTTGATAATTGAAATGTACTGACTGTTTTACAGTTAGCTTTGAAACACTGTAGATATCCAGTCAAAAATCACGTATCCGTGATTATTTTCAATACACAAATTTAACATAGGATTTTGTAGATTGTCTTTTGGGGAATATCGATGTCTTATACATAAAGCCTGACTAATGCAGGGGCATACGGGGCAGTTCCTCGGGCCCCCACATCAGAGGCTGGCCCCCAAATCGAATAGAAAGTTTGTGGGGTTTCACCTTCTTATTTCACAGTTCAATAATCTAAAACCCCAAACACTAATAAGCGAATAATCGCTTGAGTGTGTGAACAGAGACATAAGGCTCAAGAAGTGTAGAAGGGTTAACTACTCTTTATTTCTCAAAATAAATATGACACAATCAGCTCCTAACTCGGGACGTACAGCAAAGCCTCCACTTGGGCTTGAACTTAAATTAATATGAAATTTAACTTACCTAGCTTAACTAAAGCTAATTGAAAGGTATAGCCGAAGGTATCAAGATTCTAAGTAGTTGGCCCTAAATCTTAATTAAGTCGGCAAAGCCAAATAATGGCCTAAAGTACGGCCGAGCGTAGCAATAGCTTAGACAGACGTAGCTAAAAAGCAAACGCCCGCTAATCAGGAACTCAGGCTCTCTAACGAAGCCAGTGAAACATCGACTTAAATACTACTCTTACTCATTTGCCTTAATCGCGTTTCTGAAAATACATTCTGGTAGGAAATTGTAAGCTGAAACTAGGAGAGACAGGAAAGGTAAAGGTGCGTAAACTTAAAATAACTGTTATTAAAATTAGGATAAACCTTACAAATTTAATATACGTTACTTTCTTTAATGAACTTTTTTTTAACAAAATATCAGAACTGTGTAAAATCCATCAGTTTTATGTTAACATCTTCATTAATCTATCGTACTAACACAATATATATAATATAATAATACTTCTTAAATCCGTTCTTTCTAGAGCGGAATTCAACTAAATTTTCGCAATTACGATGGACAAATTTGCCTAATCAAAAGCCTGTATTTTTACATATTGCCAAGTGCGATATGTTTACAAAAATACAGGCTTCTGATTGGCTTAATTGAGCTTCATTTTATTGCTGTGAAGAGATTAAATTCTCCCATAAGATCATGTATTAAGGAAAATTATCTCAGCTTTCTATGTTATGTTTAAATTCTGATATAACAAAAAATGTTGATTATGACGATGTAATTGATAGTTTTGCAGAAAGGAAAATTAGAAAGAAAAAAAAAATAAATAACCACTGAAAAAGAAATAGGAAGAAATCTATTATAATACAATTTAAGAATAAATAGTAAATATTATAAGATCTGTTTTTACATAATATTGATTTATCATGCAAAATTGTTTCATAACAATATTGTATGTAATTGAAAAATTAAAGCAATATTACTGTACTATTTATAACCTTTCTCTGTTGCATTGAATTTCTAATTATGTACATTTTCCAATTATACATTTAAACAGCATTTTTGTTAAATTTTGGCTCTTCCAGATAAGCTATATCCTTTTAATGATGGATATAGAATTGTCAGAAAATCAATAAAATGGATAGAACGATATTTCGTCTGACCATTGGAGGGAGGGGGAAATTTACAGCTGTTTTCTAGGTTCTAGTCAATTTTCTTGCTATATATCTATAATGAGGACAAAAAATTTAAATGCCTGCATAAAGTTCGGTTCTTCATTACTAAAGTAGTGAAGCAGAGATGGGCCTCTAAAGAAAATTTTTCCCCGGCCCCCATTAGGCCCTGCTTACGCGCAAAAGACAGGTGTAACAACCATATTTAGTTTCATTTAAAATCACCAGAGGGACTTAATATTCTATTAACTTTTATAAGGGATTTCTCCCGCCTTCTTGCATGCCTTCGTGGTGTAGTGGTCAGCACGCTCGTTGCGTATTCGAGAGGGCCGTGGTTCGAGTCCCGGCGAGGGCATTGCTCATTTTTCACATCTCCTGCTTCGAAATAACCTAATGACTCTACAATGGCGTCCGAACATGGACAAAGGTGGTGGATGATGATTCTCCACCACCAAGAGTTGGCGATTGGGTCCCCAAAACCACAGTCGCCCTTTAAAAGCGGGGGGGGGAGCTATATAAGGTATTTCTCCCGCTGTCTTAGCATGTCTTCATGGTGTAGTGGTCAACACACTCGGCGCGTATTCGAGAGGTCCGTGGTTCGAGTCCCGGCGAGGTTATTGCACATTTGTCATGTCTCCTGCTTCTAAATAACCTAATGTCTCTACAAGTGGCACCCGAACAAAAAAAAAAAGGTGGTGGATGATGATTCTCTACCACCGAGATTTGGAGACTGGGTCCCCTAATTCCCAGTTGCCCTTTAAAAGGGGGAGTATATAAAGTATTTCTCCCGCATTCTTCGCATGCCTTCGTGGTGTAGTAGTCAGCACGTTCGACGCGTATTCGAGAGGTCCGTGATTCGAGTCCCGCCGAGGGAATTGATTTTCCGCATCACCTGCTTCGAAATAACCTAATGTCTACACTTTCTCTAGTATTTAACAATATGCATGTAGTTTTACGTACCCATTTAGTTACAAATGAATAGACCAGATGTCATCTTGTCAAAAATTTTCAACGATATCATCCTGATCATCGCCACGGGGGGAGAGATATTGTCCTTTTTCTGTAAAGATCGTGAATTCACAAGTACTGTACACGATTATAAGTTTCTGAAACGCGATATTTAGAGACTGCTTTAAATAACAATGTTATATATCCTTTTCAACGTCAACCGAATCTTTCCAAAATTTTCTTCACGCTACGTTATGCTGCTGTCGTACATTTATTACCCATGCGACTTGACAAGTTTCACATAGTTACCGGTGGTCAATGACCGTGAAATCTCCAGTGCATTCATTTATATATTAAGTACACCAAAAAAATCCTTAAAGAACAGAAAGTAATTCCTTCCTTTTTCCTTGTTGCACATTTTTCGAAATACGACGCAAAATGCCACGTTTAAGTCTTAAGTCATCATCTAATATTTTGTTGATAACAGCAAAATTCGATTTATTCTGTTACTGCCTGATTATGTCTCAAACGCAAAAATACTTTTCCTTTTACCCGCCATCTTAGGTTCAAACAGCTGCATCATAACTGGATACAGACATGTTATATTAGTCGTTTTGACTGTCAAAACGAAGATGGTAGGCGTGCTTTAACAGCTGTTTAGATTTTAGATGGTAAACAGAATTCGAGATTGTAGTTGTTCGAGATAAGGAAACTCGTACATTTCTTTCCGAACCATAATTCTGTTCTACTAAAGTTACTTTGATGTCCTGCCAGTTCCATTAAAAAAAAAAAAGAAATAAAAGAAAACTGAAAAGTTTCAGATTTTAAATTGTGTCCAAAAGGGGCGTTTTTTTTTTTAACGTTTTGTGTGTTTCTTTTATTTATTAAATATCTCTTCGGACTGTAGATTAAAAAGACTTTTTTTTTTCTCCTCCTAGAGTGTTGCCATTGCTCGCTTTTAAATTGCTGAGTTTGTTAATAAAAAATTCATTAAAGTTTTACAAAATATGTTCTAAAACAGTTTTAAAACTTCTCACAAAAGTACTCCTACAACTCTTCTGAGTATGATGGAGTTCAGTTAGTTTTTACTTTAAACTACAAAGTTTAAAGTACTGTAAACTACTTTTAAAGTACACTTTAAACTACAAAGTACGCTAAACAGAACTCAATGCAAAGCGCATGTAAACAGCTAAGTTGGCAAGAAGATCTCTCCGCTCAGAAGTCAGCTCTGGACAAAAAACTGAGAACTGATGCTCTCTCTGAGCTTATATAGTTTTCTCCCGGCCGCCGAGAAATTTCTAGTGCTTTCGATTTCTAAAATTACACATAAGGGCCGAATACTGTTACAGTTACATATAGGGACCAATTACAATTATGCAGGGATCGGATCAAAATGTCGCCATATGGTCGGCATGTTTGGCGACTTTTCATGAATTCTCGCCAATTTGGGCACAAAAATTACTAGCCAAAACCATCGCCAGCTTGGCGATATCTCGTTAATTTAGCTAGATAGCCATTTATCTCAGTGTTAAATAGACTCATCCCTATAATCTAATTTTTCTGGCATAGCTTCCCTCTCAGACTTTTCATGTCACATTATTACTAGAGATCAAAGTGAAACTACCAAATTACGGGTTGTGTTTGGCAGCTCTGCAAAGTCTGTAAGGTTTTAGTTAAACTAACCAAGTTTATTTTAATTTAAATCTTTTCTATCTCCTCTCTGCTTCAACTTCCTGTCAGAAGAAGCGCGCGTTTTTAGCTTATGCTAATTTTTGAAGTTCAGCCAAGCACTATTTAAGCCAGAGGTAGAAACCTCTCGGTGTGTGAGAGCTTTGCCTCAGATCACGGTCACGCTGCTCAACGTTCGCCTGACCAGCTAGCAGTTTAAATTTATAAGCCATAGTGCTTACTACGTGATTGCATTGTAAAATAAATTAAAGTGCGGTAGTATTTAGTATACCTTGCTACGCACCCTTTTAGATAGAGGCCAACTTCCGCGAATTGCTCTGCGAAGCAAAGTTTAATTTAAGTTCTATTTTAATTTATTTAAATTTATTTGATTGTTAAGTTCGACCAAAGTGTGGTCTGTTACGTTCTGTATCTCTCCCGAATTGGGAGGTTTGTATTTAATAGTGATTGAATAAAAGAGGATTTCAAATCCCTTCACGTGCAGTTATTATCCAGCCCAGCAGATACATCAGAACATAGCGTACCTTCCGCTCCCTGTTCCAGTTCAGGACTTAGAACGTAAGGATAAGAACCCTTTACAGAATTTACAATGTTTCCAAAAAAGATGCACAGAACACTAAGTCCTGACAAGTCTGATTCAGGAGTCTCTTTAAATGTTGTTCTTCATACAGGCCCTAAACTTCAAAATGATTTGTTCATCGCATTAAAACTTAGAATTCATTGTATCACACTCACTGAAGACAGTGAGAAAATGTTCCGACAGTTCCTAGTCTTACTTACGGCACATGTGCTCTTATTTGACCATTCAAACATTAAAACAACTTGCCACAGAGGAACAAGCGAGGTTTTAGAAGCTTCGACAGTCATACTGCAAGAACACCTACGTAGATGACGTTCTCGCGGAAGCAAAGAATAATGAGATGTAGAGACATTAGGTATTTTTTGAAAGCAGGACAGACGAAAAATGAGCAATGTCTTCACCGGGATTTGAAGCACGGAATACGCACCGAACGTGCTGACCACTACAAAACGAAGGCATGCTAAGAAGGCAGGAGAAATACCTTATATACTTCCCCTTTTAAAGGGAGACTGGGGTTTTGTTGACTCAATCGCCAAATCCTGGCGGTGGAGAATCATCATCCACCACCTTTTTTTAGTTCGGGCGCGACTGTAGAGATGTTATTAGGATTACTTCGAAGCAGGAGATGTGGAAAATGAGCAATGTTCTCGCCGGAATTCGAACCACGGACCTCTCGAATACGCACCGAGCGGGCTGACCACTACACCAAGGAGGCGGGAGAAATACAAGCAAAACAGTTAGCCTCACAAATTATAGAACTCAAAGAAAGACGGTTTTTCAATAAGAAAATGGGTCGCCAAAGCCAAATGGACTTTTGTCAGATTGAAGAAAATCAAATCCATACAATTCTAGGAATCATAAAGGATGCTAAAGAACATGTATTTAGAATTAAAATAAACCCATCTACTGATAGTATTTTAGCAAAAGGTCAACTACAGTCAGTCATCGCGAAAGTTTTTGATCCTCTTGGAGTTTTATCAGCTACAACGATTCAATTAAAAATCTTAATGCAGCATTTATGGAAGAAAAATATTGAATGCGATTATTTATTACCTAATGATGTTCCTCAAGCATGGAACTTCTTTAAATCTCGAACTGACCATTTAACTGAAACCCAAATTTCACGATTCTTGATTAAAAAAAAAGAAAAAGTCTGTTAAAAATTTGCAGTTAACTGGATTTTGCAATGCGTTTAAACATGGATATGCTACAGTGTTTTATCTAAGAACAGAATTCAAAAATGGAACATCCCACATTTCATTGATTACTTCAAAAACAAAAGTTGCAAAACAAAGAAAAAGAAAATAACATTGCCGAGACTTGAACTATGTCTAGACTCTATTTTCTTCTTTCTAGACTATGTCTAGTTGTTTTCACATCCTTAAGGAAGAATATTCATATTGATCAGAATATTCCATACTCGGACTCAAAAATAGTTTTAGATTGGTTTAATTCTTTTCCTCAATGATGGAAAAGTTTTGTTGCTATTAAAGGATATCAAAGTTCAAAGACTCCACTTCTGAAACTTCATGGAATCACTTGAAAAGTCAAAAAAGTCCAGCGGATTTTGCCTCGAGAGGTATTTCTAGAGTAAAACTGAAATGCCACACTTTGTGATGGAATGAGGAGAAGGAGAGGTTTCTAGTTAGAGAGAAAACATTTTCCCTCTAACTAGAAATCCACAGGAAGCGCGCACGGCTGATATCAAATGCGAAGAAAAGAAATCGTTTCTGTCAGTCAACTTCACCATTTCAGATACACCTTAAGTTAATGTTATGTTAGAAATCATTTCAAGATACTCATCGTTTTCGAAGTGCATTAGAATAATCTCATGGTGTTTAAGATTCATTAGACACTGTAGATTAAAAGCTCAAAGAACTAAAGGTTTGTTATCACCCGAAGAGCTGAAAGAAGCAACTAACTAAATAAAAACTAGCTTAACTAAACTAACTTAAGCTCATTCAAAAATCAGAATTCAACTTGAATTCTACTATTTAAAAACTATTTTTTTTAAAAAAAGAGAGACAGACTTCCCTTACTCCCAAACAACAAATTGCTTCCAGTGAATGTTTCCCCTGATGGAGATGGAAATATTAAAGTCGGAAGACGATTAACAAACTCAAACTTAGATCAAAATCAAAAACATCAAATCCTTATACGAAAGAATCACCATTTCACCACCTATAACATCCTTTCCTGAGAAAGCTCCAACAAAGTCTCTGTGCTTAAATTAAAGATGGTATTTGATTCAGCAACTGCGAAATCAGTTTTGGTTAAGATGGCAAAAAGAATATCTGAATCAACAGCAACTTCGGGAAAAGTGCGGGCAAAAAATATCCAAGTGAATGACTTGGTGTATCTCGAAGAGGATTTTCGTCCTCCGTTGAAATGGAATTGCAGACGTTTTTCCTGGAAAAAATGGAGTCGTTCGACTTGTTGAAGTAAAAACATGAACTGGACTTTATCGACATCCAATTTCCAAATGCTGTCCTCTTGCTAAGCAGTCATCCTGAACCTGAGAATTCAGCCGAGGAGAAGAAGCGGTTTTTCATTATTATAGATGACCAATATCAAAACATTGATAATTGCATGTTCTTTGTAGTCTTGATAATAGTCTTAGCAATGGCTGACGTCATTGCTTTCGTGTTAATTCTCATTACAGTAATAGTCGATAAATTATTTGCAATACTGAGTTTCAGTTTAGTTATAGCTTTGTCATAACCGGTTGGGATTCTTAGCGCAAACTCTTTGATAAGAAAACATGATAAAAAAATCTGATGTAATTCAGAGGTCAGTGTCAATTAGATGCAATGCTGCAAGATTCTAAGCCATAGTTTCTTAAACTGTGCGTCGCGACCCCATGGGAGTCGCGGGACCTGCAGCAGGGTGTCCCCAAAAATTTTAGCAGTTCTAACATTTTTTTAACTTGTAAGATTCATCCTAAGTTTTTAACAGTTATCTTTAGCTAAAGCCACTTTCCTATCCTTTCTGTTTCCAGCTTACAGATTCCTACAAGATGTGTTTTCAGAATCGCATTTAATGCAAGTGAGTAAGAGTAGTATGTAAGTCGAAGTTTCACTGACTTCGTTAGAGAGCCAGAGTTTCTGACTAGCACGCGTTCGCCTTATGGCTACGTCTCTCTCTAAGCTATTACTACGCTCGGCCGTACTTCAGGCCCTTGATAGCTTCGCCAACTAATTGAGATTCAAGGATTAAATACTTAGAATTTTGATAGCTTCGGCTATATCTTTTTAGTTAAGCGTTTTAAGCTTTAATTCTTATTACTTTGAGTTCAAGCCCAAGTGGAGGTTTTGCTGTACGGTCTGAGATAGGAGCCGACTGTGTTAATTCTTATTTTGAGAAATAAAGGGTAATTCACCCTTCTTGAGTCTTAATGTCTCTGTTCACGCACTCAGGCGATTATTCGCTTATCTGTGTACGTGGTTCCTCACGTTTAGGTAGTAGATAAAAGGTTAGAACCCCACAAACGTATTATAATAATTTTACAATTACCAAATATTTTTACATAATGTATATGAAAATAGATAAAGACAAGACAATACAGACACAGAAAAAACAAAAACGTTTCGAAGCATTCATTTTTTAATATAAACGTACATTTAACTTGCTTTGCACGGGACGCTGCCATTTCTTCTGTTACTTAATTAAAATTTTCACATTGTTCTATGTCTGAAAATTAGAAATTAATGTAAATGACCTAAAACTGCAATAACATATTACAGTACAAGTGAAAACATTGGTATTTTCACTCACGTGTGTGTCGTATTTGCGCAATGCTTATGGAATATCACAAAATTTTTGTAAATATTATGGGGTCCGGAGGTCGCGAAAAAAAATCTCAGTGATAAAAAGTAGTCGCGATTAAAAAGAGTTTAAGAAGCACTGTTCTAAGCCATTTATGGATTCTCCCCCCGTCGCATGCGTAAACATAACCACAACCGTTTATGCTATCCTGTCGTCTTCAAAAAGATAGATCAGTTGTACTCGATTATATTAGCATCTTCTTTTTTCTTCAGTTTTGAAGGAACATAACGCAAGAAAATAACAACCATATTGTAAAGGAATCAAATTTGCACTTCCCATAAAACTAAAAAATGCATAAATACACTCTCTTGTTTTATGAAAAGAAATAATATGGTCCATTACATATTAAGTATGTTTTTCAGTATTAAGTAAGGTGAAAAATTAAAGTTTTCTAAATATTACTACGAAATGTCCAGGCGCGGTAAGATAGCTTCAACGCAAAGCGGGTTTAGGGTTGCCAGAAAATGGCAAGGGAAGGCAGAGTTGCCACATTTAGCGAGAAATCGCCCATTTGGCGATATTTGGCGACAAAATTGGGTATATGCTATAGACGCATGGAGAACTTTCTGGAACGATTTCTTACTAGTTTAGCCCAGAATGTTCTCGAACAAAGCCAAAAGATATGTAAAACCTGCTGGTACGCGGAGAGTGAGTCAGTGCCTAGTCAGTACCGAGTTGATAGTCAGTCAGTGAGCGAGTGTCTAATGCCGAGTCGGTAGTCGAGTGCACCGAGAGAATATCTTAGTGTATCGCGAGTTAGTGCATCGTCGAATTTTATCTTAGAGTGTGTTGAGCTTCGAGAACGACCGAACCGAGTCGGAAGCTGTACTGTAGCGTATCATCGAGTGCATCGCGAGCTATGGCGTGGAGAGTCTCGAGAGTACGTAAAATTCCGAGGACAACCGAGCAGAGTCGGGAGCCATACTCTGGTGCTGTGTCGTGAAGCTGTCTCCACCGTTATAGCCTGATACCCTGAAGGCTGTGTCGCTGATTGTCTCAGCGTGTTTATAATAGTTCTTTGTCGACTGTAAGTGTGATTTTGGAGCCGTCCTGAGAATACTGGATAATAAATTGTGTTTCCATTCTCCATCAAGTGTCGTCTTTATTCACTCCAAATCCGCGAACCTTTAACGTACGTGCGAAAAAGAGACAAACGTAACAATATTGATTTAAAACATAACGTACACATACTGTAAAAACTTCAGAAATATGAATTTTTACGAAATAAGTAATATGATAAATGAATATTGTGGGAGGATAAAAATAGTTTTTTATAGATTGAAGGTAAATGGTGTGTATAAAGTTTAATATTTAGTTTGAATTAAAACATTAAGAATTAAAAAAAATTAAGCTGTTTCACAACATGGAAAAATACATTATTCTGTTTCATTTTTATTTTATTTCCACTTACCAATTTCAATTACGACAATTTATTTTGCAGCTCAATATCTACGATGCCAATGGTGCCACTGGGTTTGAAAGAAACAAAAGAAATTGATTTCAAGGAGCCTTTTAAGGTAAAAAGATATATAATAACGAATGCTTTTTTTTAGCCACTTTTACAGTTTAATTACGTACTGATGATTAAGAATATTAAAGAAACTGACAGAAATCTCTCTTTTCCCCCTTAAATTGATATACATGAAAATTTTGCCAAACATTTTGTCATGCCATTTCTTTAATTGTTGAAGAAATTATCAGTAATATCTTAATTATTTATTATATTTAATCAGATCTCAGAATTATTTATAAAATTAATTATTGATAAGTTTTGTAGTAAATATTGAACTACATTTTCCCCCTTTTCTTACAATGATTTTTAATTCTATTATTTCAATTTTATTCTAAAAAAGCTTCTCTTTTAAAAGCTAAATACATTGTTTATTTGAAACTTGTAAATTACACGTCCATTTAAAATATTACTTAAGTAAATTTTAATGTATACTATCCATTTATATTATTAAATTACATCAAATGCAGTATTCAATTTTTTACATATTCCAAACCTAGGATTTTATCTTGGAGCATTATAGTGAAGATGACAGCAAATTTGACAGCGCAATTCAGCAACTGAACCAAATCCGGCAGGTTAGTAATTAAATTTATAACTTTATAAAATTTTCAGTCTTATTAAATTAAATACAAATGGTCTTTTTATCTTGCTTGTTTAATTGTTTCTCATAACGTCTTCTCTAAAACAAATCATGGTATATAAAAAGTATATGCGTGTTCCTTAATATAGCAAAATTTCCTGAAATACTTTGATGGACTTCTGCAGATTTGTCATGAACATTAGATTCTTGTCCTAATTTTTAATATGATATGAAGAATTTTTTGGTTAAAATATTTGGATAATTAAATAACTAGATCATTTTAGTTAGTTTAATTAATTAGTCATTTTTAAATTAATAGAAAGTACCTAAAATTGCAGGAGTGTTTGTTGAATGTGCATACTTATTTGCAAAAATTAATGATTCGAAACTACGTTTATTCGAAAGTTATTTATTAGCTCGAAGCTTCGTTTAATCGAGCAATCGATAAAACGAGTTTTATCTTAGAATGTGTTGAGCTTCGAGAACGACGGAACCGAGTCGAGAGCTGTACTCTGGTGCTGTGCCGTGAAGCTGTCTCCACCGTTATAGCCTGGTAGCCTAAAGGCTGTGTCGCTGATTGTCTCAGCGTGTTTAAAATAGTTCTTCGACGACTGTAAACGTGATTTTCGAGCTGTCTTGAGAATGCTCAGAACAGATTCGACTTACACAAAAATCAAGCAGCCAAACATGGTGTAATCTGGCCTGTACTCATTTTAATCGAAATGAAAATAAATTAATTATTACAAATTACTCATTTCACTCTAAATGAAAGAGTGAACGATATCGCTGTCATTAAAAAAAAAGAGAGAGAGAACGAAATGCGTCAAAAATGAAGTTTAATTAGGTGGACAAAATAAATCCAGTGCCAGAAATTCTTTCTCCAGACATTATCTACAGTTTTTGGTTTATTATACCTAGCTTGATAATTTAATCAAGCGAAAGCGCATTTAATGCCAGTTATCAACAGGTCTTATTTTCTAAAATCGGAAGTACCGAAGCGATATGGAAGACAGTCAGAAAACAGGAACAAGAATAAATAAATAAAAAAAAAATCTGAAACCTTTCAGATTTTATATTACGCCCAAAGGAAAGATTTTTTTTTTAAATAACGATTTGTGGGTTACCTTTTTTTTTTTAAATATCATGTTCTTCGCACTTCAACCATAAAATTCAGTTCAACAGCAATATCGCAAAAATAATTTTAAAATCAGCATATCTTTAGAATTTCCGATACACAGTCTCGCGCGCTGGAGATTATTTTTTTTTTCGTATATTGTTGCCATTGCTCGCTGAGTTGAATTTGTTAATCAAAAATTCGTTAAAGTTTTACAAAATATGAAATAGGTAACAAAACGACATCCAAATTTAGCCTTTAAGATGCCCATATTCGGGTGGAAACGCACATTATTCAAAATTGGATGGCTATAGGTACCGTCGTTTTATCACAATGCGATAAACATACATATATTTATGCAGATTTTTCATAATTTAATTTCTTTAAATGTAATACAGGGCTGCAATGTTTGGTGGTAACAGTTTGAAAAATGAACGGACATTTGAAGCGAGCCAATGCAAAATGCCAAAACGTAATTAATAGCCCTTCTGGGCTAATAAAATGACCAATAAATAAATAAATATTAAAAATTAAATATTTAATTATTGAAATAAATAAATAATTAACGATTAGAATAATTTAATAATTAAAATTAAAAATTAATGAAATATAATACAATAAATAAAAATGTAATAGTTTAATAATAAAATAAAGTACTGGACTTGTTTGGCGTTGCGGCTGGATTTTAATTTCACACAAAAACTGAGAAAAAGCTCAACTGGTCTCCGATTGAATTTAAGCCCTGAATATAGTGTACTGCTTCAAGGGATGACAGAAATGAAGCCCACTACTTTTTCCAGTACACCAATGAAAAACGTCAAAATGGTTAAAGTAGCACTAATGAGACTAGAGAGAATGCTATAAACGGCATCAGAACGTACAGAAAAGTTTAATGTATGACGTGTAAATATGAAAACAAAAAGAGACGAGTCCAGCATTCCATCTGACAACGATCACTTGTCAGTATAATTCTAGCTGTCGAGCAGAATGTGACAGGAGAACACATTTTCACCGAATCCGAAGGTTAGCTAATAACAAAGCAACAAATGGCAATTTTCATCCCCCCCCCCGTCTTTGGTCACAACTTTCCGGAAAATCTGCAGGTGCTATTTTCCGCGGGAAGACGCTAGCCTTGGAACAAAAATTTGTTCCTTCAAAAGAAGCTTTGACATGTGGGTGGATGCTTTCCTTTCCTTAAAAGTCTCGAACTCTGGCTAAGGGTTTGTTTCCCAAGGAGAGAAAGGAGTGGATTCAGAAGTTAGAATTGATTTTTAATATAGTTTTATTAATAAAAAAATAAAATTTTCGAGATCAAATTTCTGCTGAATTTGTAGTTCAGTTACATAAAAGAAGTGTCGGAGTTATCTTATTTAGGGCTCCGGTACGCTAAGGCTAGAATTATGATTTATCCCGAAATATTAAGAAGTGCCGGCTCAATTTAATCTCTGGTTATCAGCTTAAAGTACAGTTAAGTATATACCATTATGCAAGTACTTCATTAGGTCTGAGAAATGTATCGAGTGTCCATTCGAAACAGAATGTTTTAAAAGCGCTTTTAATTTTCCATATTACGATACAAAGTGCCGTTTGGCCTTTCTTTATCCCCAAGTAGGTGTGGAAAATTAAGATTTTGCTTTATCGTTGGTCTGGATTGTGAAAAGTTCACTCCATTTCAGAATATGAAGTAGAAAACTCCTTTTCAGTAATATATAGTTAATTTCTTTGTGAGTGAGTAATTTTGAAAAGATCTTCAGTTTAAAATTCATATATTCTGTGAATGAAATGGGGCTGGAAAAATTATACCATTGTTAAAAAATTGTCACCATCTTACCATGTAATTCACCACACCATGTGAATTTGTCATCATCTTACCGTTCCGTTCGTGTGTAATTTGAGCTTTCTCAAACTTTTGTGAGCTTTTTCATTCGTATATCTATACTCTTTATCTCTAGACGTACAAGAAAAGAAATCAAACTATTATACCTTTAAGTTCGAAATTTCATTCTAATATTAAGTGATATTGTTCCATAAATAAAAAAGAAAAAAAAAATCGAACGTAGAAATTGCGCTCTTTTCAAGATATATCATTTTCGTTTTCGACTTTGGCAATATAATGAAAAGTTGCTAAATCGTTTTGCGCAAAATTATTTGAAATTGCTCAATGCAATGTTTCTTTGAACAGATTTTAGACAACTTTAACATCTAAATTATTTCTGGCGAATTTTCTTTGTTTTCCTAGGGTATATAATTTAAAGCCTCATTTCTTATAAATAGTCGATTTAGCTAGCAGATAGTGCGTTACTTATAAAGGAAATCCAATGATCTGGAACGTCAATGGACATGTCTTCACAATCGGGCGAACACGCTTCTCGAACATTGGGGACGAGAGATGGAAGAAGCTTTTTAGTTTCTTGGGACAAGATAGAAAACAAGAGATTTATTTTTAAAATGTTTGTATATTGTACCGTATTTGCAAAAAAATAGAAATTGAAAACATAGAAGGAATCAGTTCTACAAATAGCAATTTTTAAAGAGATATCCTTGATTTTCACAATTCTGTCTTGGGATCATTGATGACGCTTAAAACATGATGCCATTTACTTACTCAGAGTGGCAGAAAATAACTCAGATCTTTTGAAAGATTGATTCAGTATTCAGTTGTAGAGACATTAGGCTATTTCGAAGCAAGAGAGATGAAAAATGAGCAACGCCTTCGCCGGGAATCGAACCAGGGACCTCTCAGTTATGCGTCGAGAGTGGTGAGCATTACACCACGAAAACATGCTAAGAAGGCGGGAGAAATACCTTATATACTCCCTACCCCCTTTTAAAGGGCGACCGGGGATTAGGTGCCCTAATCGCCAAATCTTGGTGATGGACAATCATCATCCACCACCTTTTTAGTTCGGGCGCCAGTTGTAGAGACATTAGGTTATTCGGAAGCAGGAGAAGTGAAAAATGAGCAACGCCTTCGCCGGCAAGTGAACCACGGGCCTCTCGGTTAAGCGTCGAGCGTGCTGATCACTACACCACGAAGGCATGCGAAGAAGGGGGGAGAAATGCCTTATACAGTCATGATCAGAGAATATGTCTCTTTGGAACTTATTTGTGATGTCTGTAAAGAATTCGAATATTCCCGGATATAAATCGTAGCACTTCATCATCAAACACGTCGATTAATTATTCTTTCGAATCAAGAGAAAGAAGAAAAGAAAGTGCTCAAACACTCAGAACTTTTTACATTAGTCAGACTATAACAACCTTCTTCGATTGTGAAAGTCAAGTTATTATTGCACTAAATATAATTTACTAAAAAGATGTAGATCGCTGACATCTTGCTCATAAATCGAATATATGAGAAACAAAATTTTTCCCTTTTTAACAACACACTGGCGCACACACATTCTGGTACTTTTTGTCTACGTCTTTATTATTTCCTTTCAGTACCGAACATTAAGAATGCTATTATTGTCAGTTGCATTATTAAGCATAGCATTATGGAGGTTTCGTTTTGTTACACTGACGACTTTCAGAAATTATTAACGATATGCAACGTTCTAAAATTTTCTGTTTCTGTCCCTGAATGAACTGTTAGAACTATTGGCGTACAGCTTAACTGAAAAGAAACTACGAAATGTTGTTGTTCATTTTTTTTCCCCGAAATTTTCAATTTTAGCCATTATTTTATAGATCCCATTTTCTCTCTCTCCCTTTTTCTTTTTAGCCTCATCTGTACAATCCCAGCTGACCAAATAATAGACCTTTCAATCAAATCGGAAACAAATTACCAAGTAAACTGAACAACGAAATTGCTCAATGGATTTGATGGGGGGGGAAACCGAGTTCACAACATATATCAGCATGGAACATTTTTCCTACTAGCCAATAAAATGAACCCCCCCCCGTAAGCCCCATTCTTAGTTCTAATCCTGGCATGCAAGTTGCAAGTAGTATAGAAGGAATAAATAAAATTTCAAGAAAGAAAGTGAAGGCTTTTATATTAATTTAACCGAGTTTTCTTGCTTTTTTGTCTACACATCGCTTACCTGAATGAAGTCCTTGAATGAAAGTCCCTGAAGGAAGAAAAGTTTGGTGAGCACTTGTTAAGATAAGAATTAAATTATACTATTTTCTTAAAGTGCTTCATAAAACACAATAACTATGCCGTAAAAATTAATTTAGTATGTAAATTTTAGTTTTCCTTTTCGTGCAACACATTTATTATTTGATTTCCACATGCACAACTTGCAGTGATGCGATACATTGTGCTATACGCAATAGCATAAATAGCACCAGTATGATGATATGTGGAATGATCTCTCTCCGTCACTGTGAATGAATGTGATTTTTAGTTCCTTGCGCTGATCAATCTTGTGTTGAATTCTAACTGTTACAAAAAATGAGGATATTATGGAGAAAATTATTTTACAACTGGGCTAAAATTTGTACGGCAAAAACCTGGGGTTAATAATCACACACCCTAGAAAGAGCTTTGGAAAGAAAAGGATGAATAAAAAGATACTCCTGCTAGAAAAAAAAAATAATAATAATAATACGTATATATATTCCAATTTCTCACTTGGCTGGAAAAGTGAATTAATTATTTGTGTACTTTTGTATGGTTCTAAACTAATTTAACTAACAATTACTAGAACCATAAAGACAGACAGAAGACTTGCCGCTTCGCTGTATCTTTTAACTCTTTCACGGCCAAACCGCCCTACACAGCCCTTCATTTAGACAACCACAAGCGCCCGAAAACGGCTGAGATTGCGATGTTTTCTTCCCTTCCTCTAAGCTATGCAGTAGCAAGCGCATTTTTCCAAAATGTATTGTATCAGTTTACTACAGACAGCTTGTCCTAAGAGAAATACTACAGACAGCTAGTCTTCGTGAAATCTTTATTAGAGCGTAGTAAGGATGTCATTCAAAATTTTCACACCTATTTCTGCGTTAATGGACGGGAAGGGGAGGAAATTGCTGTGAAATTGGAAAAGTATTTCGGGCGGTTTCGTATTTTAAGTATACAAGTCAGCGAAGGGTTTGGATTTCAAAGCGTTAAACCCAGTCATAGCGAACTCAAATGAAAGTTTAATATAGCCTTGATTATTAACATGTCGATTTGACTGTGACACAAACTGTACAATACTAGAAACTTCATAGATGCTCCTTGTAGGACTGGGAAATGTAGACAAATGTTCCAATCAGATTAAAATACTAAATACAAAATAATACTTCCAAATTACCTTTGGCTCACCACTAAAACCTTCATCGAATTTATCGGTGCTAAATGTGGTAACTTTCCCGACAAACACGTTCCTGTCAGATATGCAAAGGATGACAAATATATGTAAGGGATGAGCCTTCCTCTGATTGGTTCTTTTCCTGTGCAAAACAGAGCTGCGAGCGCAATTTGTTTTCCAGAGTCAAAGTATCTTTCGGCTAGGTATACAAAACAGATCGCTTAACGCACCTTTTTTCCAAAAGTTGTGGCTGAAAAACCTCCTATTCAAACTCTGTGCTCCAGAAAAGGCCTTTTTTTGGAACTGATTGTTATTGCGATGCGCGTCGATAGGTCTAATAAGACCCTTAATGTTCACGAAGGAAATGCGACTGCCAAAGTTAAAGCAAATAAATCAGTTCAGTATCAGGGCACACATAACAAAGTAACCAGCCAGAGCTGCCGGAGATTCTCTCAAACTCCAATATGTTGGAATCTGATGAAAGTAAACGTGATAGTGTAGGCAAAAAAAAAAAAAAAAAACTAGCAAACCTCGGTGAAATTAATATAAAAGCCTGCACTTTCTATCTTGAAATTTTATTTGTTCCTTCTATACTACTTGCACCTTGTATGCCAGGATTACAATTAAGAATGCAGCTTACGGCGAGGTTCATTTTGTTGGCTAGTAGGAAAAATGTTCCATGCTGATATATGTTGTGAACTCGGTTTTTTTCCCCACATTTCCATTGAGCACTTTATCGTTGTTCAGTTTGCTTGACAATTTATTCCCGATTTGATCGATAGGTCTATTATTTGGTCAGCTGGCTATACAGAGGAGGTTAAAAAAGAGAGAGAGAGAGAGAGAGAAAATGGGATTTATAAGGTAATGGCTGAAACTGAAAATTTAAAAAAAAAAAAAAAACATTATAAACAACAACAATATTTCGTAGTTTCTTTCCGGTTAAGCTGTACGCCAATAGTTCTAACGGTTCATTAAACATGAAATCGTCGTCGCGGTAGTGGCACTTTTTTTCCATCTTCTTTTTTAAGGAAACTAATCCCAATTACTTAAAGCTCATGAACCTATAATTAAAAAAAAAAGCTCCCCAAAATGGAATTTATATCCTCAGTTATTTTAGGCAACTAAAAAATTAATTAACATGCTTATGATTTTATATATTTGATAGACGTATAAAGTAATTTCTCCCTCCTTTCTACATGCCTTCGTGGTGCAACGGTAGCACACACGGCACGTATTCGAGAGGTCCAGGTTCAACGGCATTGCTCATTTTTCGTCTCCAGCATCAAAATAGCCTAATGACTTTACAGTGGCGCCCGACCTAACAGATGGTGGATGATGATTCTTCACCAACATGATTTGGCATTTGGGTCCCCTAATCCCCAAAGGGGATGTATATAAGTTATCTTTCTTCCTCCTTTCTCTATTATTTCTAAAGCCATATATTTTCTATCTTTGCTATAAAATGTTTCGTTAAATTTTCAGTCTCTGCCTTATCCTGTGTCTAGAAAAATAGGAGCTAGTGATGATAACACAGTTGAGTGATATCATGTTGTACATCTATATGGACTCATTTGTGTATTCCCCGATTTTATTTAAAGAGGATGTTCTTGGTTTGATAAGAAAATAACTGTGTTTTTGAGATTAAAAAGAAAGTTGAAATATTTGAATTATTTCCTGTGGTTCATATTTAAAAAATCTGATGTGGATATCATATGACTTCCTCGTACAGCATATTAAATTATGCAGAGATTTTACTGCATTTCATTTATACTTATTTCCTAGAATTATTCTAATTTAAATAATTTATCCCTCAAGGCAACTTTAAAAGACATCAAACCTACAAATTTCGAAATCAAATATCGCGATCAATTTTTATCGTGTGGAAGTTAAACTTAGATTCTGCCCCCACCCCATAACGAGTATAAAACTTTCCCTAATACAGTTATAGGAACCGGGAGATCGCATTAAAAGTTAGATTTTGTTATTTGTCGAAAATTATTATTTTTAATTTGGTCTTGCCAAAACATGAGCATTTTCTTCATTTAAAACCCTTTTGTAATTGGAAGTACATGATTACGACCAACGATTGCTAATATAAAGCCCGAGGTAAGGCTGTGTGTGTTTATAGATACGCACACGCTTTAAAATTCTCGCACAAAAGGGTAAAGCAATTAAAAGTATAAAAACAATTACTCATATTAATTTAGAAGTTCAACAACAAAAATCAGCCTTATATTTTCAAATTTTCACAGGACTAGTTTCGATGGTTTTACCCAACCACCATCCTCCGCTGCAAAAGCGCAAATGAACGAGATAAGATGTAATGATTAGATAAGATAAGATAAGAAATCCTGGACTGGAGACAAGCTACTGGCGCCATCTGTTGATGAAACCAGAACTAAAGCATAATTTCTTTAAAAGCTGAAGGCAAAGATGGATTGGAATTAGGAACGTTAACTAGAACAGAAATATTTTTTTGATTGCGAAATGCCTCTAGAAAATCCAGTTCACCAATGGAAGATGTTTTTTGAGTCATTTTGGCTGCAGAGATTTGAAATTGAAAGTGTGATTTTCGGACCAACACTGTTGGGCGACAGAAGACTTCTGTGTTTCCTTTTTTTCTAACATATGCCTCATGTTCCTTAACGTGGAAATTTTAAAGCTCTATTAGTTTGGCCGATGTAAATTAAACCACACGGCAAGGAATCCTGTAAATACTCCAGGAATTCATATCCGGAATGGGGTCCTTGAGTATGGAACTCGGAATTTTATTGATGGGAGAATAAACGACCCGAAAGTTAAATTTCTGTAAAATACGTGCAACTTTATAGCTAATTGAAGGAAAAAAGGGAATGACAACAGAATTTTTATAATCTCCTAAAACAAGAGTCTACCTTTTGATGTGTTGAGATGAGAATTTTTTAACTGCTTGATCAATAATGTTGGGTGAAAAACCAACATCATTTGTTGTTTGACTTCTAAATCAATATTTGTTCAGCGTGTTATTGTATCTTAACAATTACTTGTTTTTACACCTTTAATTTCTGCACTACACCTTTGCCTTAGATAGGATAATCATTTTCTCAAACTTAAAACATTAACTTGATCATAAAAATAACTTGTCTTCAATTTTAATTTTAATTGTATTTTTTATAGTTTCATTTGATTCATTTAAAAAGAATTTGTTTTACAAAACACTTTGATACAATGTACAATGCCAAAAACCCAGTTACCTTATTTAAGGAACGGAGGTTTTTTTAATCTATTTTACTTAAACACCGCCCCCCCCCAACCACCAGCAAGTTAGTACGCTGATTTCGTTGGAGAAGCCATGCCAAATTAATCGTCACAGTGTTTTTGTATTATGTAGTATTGCATCATATTATTATATTTTTATATTGAATTTTTGTTGTAATAAGTATGTTTACCTCCAATAAGAACAATTTATTTAATTAACTGTAGAATTGAATATTATATTTCACTGAATATAAAAGTTCATTTAATTGAATATGAGTTTAACTAACTTGAAAATTTCACTGAATAAGAAAGTACACGGGTTATAAATTAAGGAAAAATCACAAAAATCGCGATTACTGAAAAAGTTACATGTAGAATTTTATGAAACTTACCCACAATATACAACACATAGTAAGGTATGAAATAACATAAAAAGAAATTACCAGACAATTATGGCAGTATAGAAATGAGCACATGTATAAAATGAACAAATCGAAGGTGCCAGTTTGCTATAGGAAAAGTACCTTCAATATGGAATAAGATCGCCTCTAGAAACAATACAGCACATACAGCGATGTGTGATGGTTTCAATTATACGGTTTATCAGTTCCATAGGAAGCGAGAGCCATTGATGCAGTTCCAAGCGCTGCAAGGGTCTGAGGGGGCGGATTGAGAGCAGCTCGACGCCTCCCTAAATCATCCCAAACGTGCTCGATAGGATTCAAGTCCCGGGGATCGAGCTGGCCACTCCACGCGCGTAATTGTTTCCTGTTGAAGATAATCAATCTATGATGCAAGCCCTGTGTTGCGTTGTTGTCCTGTAGCAGGAAAGCATCACCTATTGCCCCGGCATATGGGCGCACATAAGCATCAGGGATGTCATCTCTATAAACCTGAGCATTCACGGTTCCCCTTGGAAAGACATGGAGGTCTGTGCGTCCACCCAAAGAGATGCCACCCCAAACACAGACACTATCTCTTCCGTATGCATCTCTTTCACGGGTGTTTGAGGGATGATAACGAGTTCCAGGTTCTCTCCATATCAAATAACGCCTTCTATCGTTCTCTAGACTAAACCTGGACTCATCCATAAAGAGAACATCCCTCCATTGATCAAGTGTCCAGTGGACATGTTGTCGTGCCCACTGCAAACGATCCCTCCTATGGCGTGACGTGAGCGGCACCCAAATGGCTGATCGCCTTGCATACAGACACCTTCGTGAAGCCTTCTACGCACACTTGACGTTGACACCAACCTTCCGGTGGTTGCAGCAAGGGAGGATCCAAGAAGAGTCATAGTAGCGGTTCTATTCCTGCGTGCACATAATGTCAAATATCGGTCGTCAGCGCTCGTCGTAGCAATTGGCCATCCTCGGCTGTACCACCTAATTGCCTCCAAAGTCTATGAACCACAGAAGGACTCACATTTAGCCATATGGTTATTTCTGTTTGACTTTGTCCTGCCTCTATTCTCCCAATGGCTCTCCATCAAAGTTCTGCAGGCAAATGATGTCTGGAGGTCATTGTTACGAACTGGCTATCTCGGATTTTTGATGTCACTATCACAGTGAAATATGTGGGCTTGCTCTCAAACATGGACTTTTGTGCTCCTCGCAGATGACGTATTCCGAGTGCAGCGCCACTAATTTGCATATTGCAGTTTTACTCAGCTACTGTTATTTGACAACATATTCAAATTTTACAAGGTTTGGTTTATTTTTGAGGGAATTATCGCTATTTTAGTGATTTTTCCTTTATTTATGATAACCAGTGTATAGAAAGTTCATCATTCAGTATACTATTATGGAAGTGTGTTCCTTTACAAAAATTTGCAAGACTTTTTAGTGAACATTTACTTTCTGAAAAAATTTGAACTTTTAACTTGTGGAACTATTTTCATCAAGAACCTCACAAAATTTCGTTGGGCATTCTTATTTCAGGACTCTAAAATGTGCAATTGTTTAAAAGATTATAGTGTTTAAATTACTGATTTCAAAATTTTACGACTTTCAATATCTAATCAAATTTAAATGAAACGCTTATAAGGTATTTCTCCCGCCTTCTTAGCATGCCTTCGTGGTGCAGTGGTCAGCACGCTCGGCACGTATTTGAGAGGTCCGTGATTCGAGTCCCGGCGACGGAATTGTTCATTTTTCATCTTTCCTGCTTTCAAAAAATACCTAATGCTTCTACAGTGGCCCCCGAACTAAAAAAGGTGATGGATGATGATTCTCCACCACCAGGATTTGGTGATTGTTTCCCCTAATCCCCAGTCGCCTTTCAAAATTTTGAGTATATAAGGTATTTCTCCCACCTTCTTAGCATGCTTTCGTGGTGTAGTGGTCAGCATACTCGGCGCATATTCGAGAGGTCCATGGTTCGAGTCTCGGCGAACTCTCATTTTCATCTCTCTTCCTTTTAAAAAATACCTAATGCTTCTACACGCTAAACTTTGATAATATAGCTTTGCAAAATAATTCGCTTTTGAAAAATTAATTTGGCATAATTGTGATGATGCTATTAATTCCTAAATAAATAAATAAAATATTCACTTTACAATTTTATAAGTGTGGAACAATTTGCAAGAATGTTTTTAATAATTTATTCTAAATATGCATATAATTTATGTATGGTAAATGTATCAGAAATATATAATCTGAAATATACCTGAAGCCTGTTTTAGATTAGCACAATATTGAAATATCAGCCATAGAATATGTAGAGGTTTGGAACGTTCAGAATTTCGAAACATTTGCAACAGCACTACATTTTGGAATTAAATTAAACTACATTGATCATTTACCTGAATCTAACTAATATATATGCAATGAATTTTATAGCCATAATTTTTTTTCCTTTTGGTTGTTTGCAAAACATAATTATTTCATAAAGTTAGTGTAGAAGATTAGAATTTTTTTCCTTAAAATTTAACATAATTTATGAATGAATAAATAATTTTCCTAACTTGAAAGTTTTGAAGTTAAATGTGTTTTTCCGATTTGAAAATTTCTTTAATATTTCATTATCTCAATATCTTAGCACTCATGTGTTTCATTATTCTTTTGGGTAAAACGAAAATGTAATTCCATTACCATAAAGTTAAAATCGAATATTTAAAAATTACAAGACTTTGAGAACGAGACTTTAGGAATTAATTCACTTTTTTAAAACTGGGCATTTTAAAATTGTGAAAAATCGCATATTTAAAAATTACAAGACTTTTAGAACGAGAGTTTAAGAATTTACATTTTTAAAAATTGTGAAAATTTTTATTCAGTGCAGAGAAGAATGCGTCTTTTATAATTTAAAAGTCTGTTTGATAGAATTTATTTTAAGTATTCAAGACAACTGTTTTAAATATTTAAATTACAAAAAATCTTAAATTTTATCTTGAATTTTGATATTATTTGCGTCATTCAAGATATAATTTAGAATTTCTTTTTTCTTTCTTTTCAAATTCAGATTTTGATCAACATCTTCCTATTTACCCAACTTTATAAATTGACTAAACTTTTATTCAGAACATTAGATTTTCTTAGAATCTACCTTTCACCCTCCTCGTTTCCGTCATTTTCTACAGTTCTAAAACTGTAATCTAGGAGGCAAATTCCAATTCCAAAACATTAAATATTATCACTAATTCTTTATTTAGAAAGTACAGTTTTCAATATTCTTTGCCTCACAAGTGGCCAAGTGCTTAAGATCATCGAATACTGGTAATTTGACCTGCTTTGATTCTTACCCCAGGCAAATGGGCTGTCTGCATGATTGTTTTTCATGGTTTTCCCCATGTGCAATGTGAATTTGAGCCAGTTTTCCTCAGAAAGTTCTCCACAAAGGAATTTTTCTTGTCATGAAGATAGCGCTTGTGGCTTTCCCATATTGGAACTTCAACCACAAGTTTGATTTTGGTTCTGCTAAAATTATCCAGAAAGCTGGTTCTATTAGGGAATAGGATTAATTAAATTCCAATCCAGTTTTGCCTAATGCCTTTAAAATTCTACTAACTTAACCCTGCATTTTTTGTTACTATTTCTGCCGACAGATGGCGCTATCGGCCTGTAGGTTATAGATATGATCGACACTCGCTTTATCGATTTGCAGAATTTTTTGCTTCTGATGAAGGGGGACCCGTTTTGCCCTCAAAATCGATGGAGATTTTACAAAATTTACGCCGAATACAAGGTTATCAATTTGCCTATTCTATTTTGCCATATTTAAATAATCTAACCTTAATTGCTTATTTTTAGCTCTTGTAAAATAGATGGCTTTTGTAAAAGTAAATGCTGACTGGCACATGATGACTATGATAACAACAACAATAATAATAAATTGCTCTTATTCAATTTTCTTGTGTAAAATCTATGATCAGAACTCTCTGTTTCAGGCTATAAGAACTCCTTCCCGAGATGCAAATGGTGTAAAAATGCTCTTCCACTACTACAACCTTCTTTATTTTATTGACAAAAGATTTTTCGCTTCTCATCGAAATTTAGGATTGCACTTTGAATGGTAAGGATTTTGCAATTTTTCCATTTTTAATGTTGATTTTACACACATTTCATTTTAAATAAGTCTATTTAATCCTGTAAGAGCATTGTTTCAAACACTGAATTCAGATCTTTGCATGAACTATTTTAAGAATTACATTTCCAATCAATTCTTGCACCAATGACTATGTTCTATATGCCAGGTAAATTTTTAAAGTTCATCTGCACTTTTTACTAGACTTTCCAAATAATTACGGTTATAAGTTACTTTCTAGATAAAAATTTTATGTATCTTCTGGAACTATGACCAGTGGTGCAGCTATGGGTGGCACTTCTTAAAGGTGCCAGTTTTTGTATGGCATATTATTTTTTAGGGGTTAGCTAGGTGGATCTTCAAGGTAGGTGAAGAGTAATTAGATTTTAATTTGCCACACAGAATTAAAATGAGAACAAAACTGTTCATACACTAGAAAAAATATTCAAAGATTTTAGCAGGTACATATTTTTGTAGTACCTTTTTTCTTCCATCGAAATTTTTGGATGCAAATTTTAAAAGCCAAATAAATTATGATTGCTGTGATATTCATAGGAATAATTCCTTGTTAAGGGAGAAGTACTTCACAGCTTTATTTCTGTTATTGCTAGGAAAATTGAAACAGGTATGCAAAAAAAAAAAATTTTGAAGTTTATTCTAAAATATGATCTCCAGACCAAAGTTCCAAATATGTTCCTCTCAATGGCTGTAAATGTTGTTAGTTATGGGATGCATTTTATAAATAAAGATTATATAAAAAGATAACTTCAAATATATATTTTGCATTTAAGAAATCTTTCTGTACCATCTACATAACACTAAATGGAATTAACTGGTCGCAAGACTAAGTAGGTCCTATCACCCATATCTGACATGCAAATTTCTGCCAGCTTTTAATGCTTCTGATTTCAGGTTGGATGTATATTGGAGAGAAGGAATCAAAGTATAAAGTGAGAGAGTCTTTTTTTAATTATATTCAAGAAAATACCATTTATTCACGACATTTTGAGGAACTTTTAAATTTCAGGGCTAAACCTGTAACACTTGGTTAAGGAAAATTATGTTTATACAGCCATTGAGTTACTTGCAATATTTTCTCCCATGTTTTGATTAATGGTGGGTCAAACATAAATCAAAATATAGTATGCTTAACAAGAAGACTAAACAACCATTTACTTAGCACAACTGTGGGGGGGGGGAAAGAAAGGAAAAATTAAAAAAAAAAAAAAAAAAAAAAAAATAAAAAAAAAAAAAAAAAGTATAACACAAAGGTTTTACAATTGTCCTACTACATATAGTTTTGACTATATTATCAGGAGCCTTAGTGTCTTAACTAGTATGAATATTAAATTGTTGTTGTTTAGGTGAAAACAAATTCTCACCATCCATCACTGCTGAATGATATAATTCTTGTATAAGATGGATTAATTCACTTGCAGCTGTTTTCACTTTTGGAATTCCAACACAATTATCTTGACTTCAGTCATTCAAACCATGAAAGCGCTTTGTAAAATTACTTCTAATAGGTGAGCGTTTTTTAACAAGTAATTCCATTTTCAGAACAATAGGAAATTCAATAACCATACCTTTAAAATGATCATGTCGTTTTGGCCGCCATCTTGCAAGACTCTATGTGAATTTAATTCATTCTCTAGTAAAAAAAGGTAAAAACGAAATAAGCAACTTTTGCTTTTAGTATCATTATTATAAACAAAAATACAATGTTGCCAAATTGTATTGATTTTAAGGAAAATTACCTTTATTATACAACTGTTAAGTTCCTCATGACACTAAAATTTAATTCTGAAATTTGGACTGTTATTATATTTGCTAAAAAGAAGGGAAAACTAGATAAGAACAGGAAATGTATAGACTAAATTTAATGCTTAGAATAAAATGGCTGTGTAGGCAATATAAATAAACGTCTTTGGTAGAAAAAAGGAAACACATTGCTTAGCCTAAAAGTGGACTAAGTTACAGGTGAAAGGGAAAAGATTACATTCATAATGTCCAAACTGCATATATCCATTGAATATGGAATCCCAAATTTGTCTGAAAAAGATTTTGCTTATATTTTATTAAAATATAAGTAGAATTCTACCATTTTATTATTTATTCACAGTTTTAAATTATATATTAATTGAATGTATTTGATCAATTTTACAGTTAAAAATTGAGCTTTTCCTTGATAAAAAATATTATTGTCAATGTTAACTAATAAACCTTTACTTATGATCCTTTAATTTTTGGATTTAAATTTTTGAATAATTCAGTTTATCAGATTCATTTGTGTTGGTTTTATTTCAGAATGAAGTTTGTGATTCACTTTATTACAGTTTAACATTGTAATATTTTGCTTTTTGAACTTTGGTTTATATCTGTAAGTTCAAATATGTATAAAACAAAATTTGTCTTTAATTTTCAACTGTCCCTTACATTTCATTACTTTCTCTTTCCGTATTAGAAGCAATAACATGCTTAAAGCAAATCTCTGTAAATTGCATCATTTCAAAATTAATCCTTATGGTATGATTTGTGTATATTGTTAATAATGCATATATTTACATAATACTTCAACCAATAATAATATTAAAATTTAATGAATTGAAACCTTAATTAGCTAACAAAAATAAAGGGAAACCATAACCATATTGTTCTTTACAAACCTTCAATTGGTAAATATTGCCTTTTTTTCACTTCTCTCTCATATTAGTTTACTGTCAAGTGCTACTCCTTCATGCTTTAAATGTACTATGAAAATATAAAAGAATACAAAATAATTGTTGAAGATCCACATGAGAAAATCAAATTAGCTTTGGAAATTATAGCTGCTACATCTTTGTGCAAAGCTCTATAATTATGCATCTACATCATCCATTCTTAGATTAAAAAGTCTGTTTGCTTACATATACTGTAAAAATTTAGCTGTTAAAATTGCGATCTCAGAAATCAAATGCAAAAATTTTAAATATGTTTATCACTATTTAGTAATTAGTAATATGTATCATAGTGTAAATGCACTTAAAATTAAAAGTACGTTTATTGAATGAATCAACAGAAAAATTTCTTTGGAATATTCATCGTATTTCATTGAGTTTTCTATTATTATTTATTTTATTTATTTATTTATTTATTTTTCATTTCAAAGGTTTGACAGCTTGACCGGTTTGCCAAGCATGCAGAAAAGTGTGGCATTTGAAAAAGCTTGTATATTATTTAATATAGCAGCCTTATACACCCAGATAGGAGCTAAACAGGTAAAGTATATGTTTAATTTGCTTCTTGTAAATGTTTTTTTTTATGTAAATATTTTCATAATGTTTTTGTTATTTGCTTCATGCGTATGTTTTTATTATTCATTTAGTTTGATAAATAAATACATTTTGATATAAAATTTTTTTCACAATTTGTCAACATAAAAAATTGTCAAATGACAAAATTTTTCCAATTTAACTATAGAAAACTGTGGATTAAAAAAATTATAAAATTATTTGCACAAAACATATATTCAAATCAAGCACTGTTGCTTGAAATGTTAGGATATAAATAAAAAATACCTTTCTAACCCTCATTTTTTTTTTCGAGAAGCATATTAGAAAAATCAACTATTAGAAAATTATTAAATTCCTTATTACAATTTAAATTATGTTATTCTATATATAATTTCTTATTATAATTTAAATTATTAAATAATTAAATTTCTATTAGAAAACCTGACTATAAAATATTGATATGTAGTAAACATTTAAAAAAATTACATACCAGTTAAAAAGCATTTTGAGTCTTTCCTGTGCCAGCTGTTTGGGCATTTCAAAAACTTAATCACTTTAAGCCAAGTTCACAAGTGTAAAAAGAGCTTTTCAGTGACATTCAATAACCGCTGTTGTAGATTTTTACTACATTTTATTACATCTAGAGAGTGGAGGTACCATAATACGTAATCCACTGTCAGCTGTTTAAAATATATGGTATTGTCCTGTTCAAGCCCTGTGCCATCATTTTAGTTATCATATGCAATGAGTACAGTACGCACCTCCTCTAGATTAAATATATTAATAATTTGAAATGAAATATACCTTTATTTGTCACTTGTAAGAGCAACTTAGCTGGCATACTGCCCTAAGCAACTGTGCATTCACCTACACTTGAAGCCAGAATTGGTTCTGCTAATTTCGTATGCTAGAAGTATGCAAATGTAAATCAGCAATCAGTTTGTGCCAAAATGGAAGCATTTTATCATTTTTTCTTTATACCGGAGTCTGTATTTAAACTTTCAGTATTAGCCATATATGTATTTTGTATATATTATTACTCTGATGATTTAAAACTATGAAAAATTGTATCTCATTGCAACAGAGCATAAGAATATTTTGCTTGATATTTCCTCAAAATATTTATTTTTGTTAAAACCTAAAATAGTATATAATAGAAATTCGCATTTGTTTTTCTTCATTATTTGCATTTAGGATCGAACAAACAGTGAAGGGATGGATGCTGCAGTGGATAGCTTCCTGAGAGGAGCAGGAATTTTCCACTACTTAAAGCAAAATTTCAGCAATCCTCCAAGCACTGACCTATCACCAGAAGTTCTAGATATGCTCACTCATCTAATGCTGGTAAATTGCAATTCAGGTTCCTTGTAATCTACTACTCTTACATTTATGTGTAAAATATGAACTTAATAATTCATAGATTTTCAAACATTTAAAAATTTTTGAAAGCAAAAAGTTTGACTTAGATTTATTTGGTAGTGCTTTAAACTCAGCAAAGAAGTTGTATTTTTAAATATTAGTAACTGACAGAACTTTTTAAAACTCACGTATATATTGGCATTTGAAATTTTGTATCAACTGCTTGAAAAGAAAATTATTTTTGTACTAGTATTTAAAAAGTAGCATTTAATTATTATCGGTAATTTATGCAAAGGATCAGAATGGTATAGATGAGAAACAAATTTGTTGTTTAGTTGAAATAAAAATATTATGAAATTCTCACTGTAACAAAACATTTGTTAATATCAAATTAATAAGCTGCCCATTTAGCTGTTGTTTTAGAATATATTTTTTAACATTAACCATTAACCTTCCCTATTACTTTTTTAACATTTTATATTCTTAATTTGAATATTTCCTTTTCAGTTCTTTTATTTGTATACTTTTTTGTTAATTATATGAACAAAAAATTTAACTTCAAGCATATTCAATATGTGATTTGATAATGATAAAACTTAAAAATGCTGTTATTTTAAGAACAATAATTTAGCTTCTGCTTGTAAATCGAGCACAAATCTAGAACTACCAGATCTAGAGCACAGATCTAGAGTCAGAACAAGA
>KK121527.1:89520-125583 GCA_000611955.2 Stegodyphus mimosarum
GTCATATTAGCAATGGAAATTTAGAAATTTATTTTAAAAAAGAAATTACTATTATTAACTTTCAACTCTGGAGCACATAAAAAAGTTATGAAGTCTAATCTTCTTTAGCATCAGGTATGTGAAAATTCTAAAACTTTAAGTGAATTATCATCTGTGTTGTAAAGTACCACAGAGATTTATTTGACTCAAATAAAAGTTTTAACAGAAAGCACCACTCACAAAATAGCTAGCATTTATGGCTTAAATCAAAAGTATTTAATTTAAGTTAGTATTGTGTACTAAAGTCTGCATGATAGCTTAATGGTGATAATAAAGCAATACTGCTAAATACAAATCTCAAGAGAATCAAATTAGCAACTTGGCCTGAAGTAGATAGAACACACTTTGATTCTACCTTCTAAAAACCTTCTTTTAAATACTACCTTCTTTCTACCTCATTTGAATACATGCTAGCTAGAAATTTAAATTCTTTTAGGAAAATAGGAAATGAGAAGGACAGAAAGCAAATTAGCATAAAATAACTGATTAATGAAACTAAATGAATACTTACAAAGTATCAAAACAATTCCATGATTTAAACAAATTAACTGCACTCAAATGAAAATTAATAACATTAATTTATTCTAAAAAGTGACAAGTATTATGGAATACGATATTATTTGGAAGTAACGTATTGAAGTTAATTTATGCTTATTTACTCTAACATACTGAGTTGCATAAACTAAACTAACCCAAAAAGCATCATGTTGCCAGGATTAATCTCAATTAATTAAGTAAGTAATGATGTAGAACATTCCTTAAAAATTTGAAGTAGAATTGTTGCTATTACTTTGTGTAACAAGCTTCCCAAAGCTCATTGCCAGAGAATGGATGCAAAACAAATACTTAAAGTTTATTGCAAACTGTTTCATTTTTTTTATATATATAAAATTTGCCACTGAGCGAGATGCATGGCATAAAGGTTTTTTTTTTTTTTTTTTTTTTTTTTTTTTTTTTTTTTATATTTATTTTGCACCAGAACTATGCACTTAATTTTGTATACAGTTAATTCTAGAACAATTAAATGCAAGATAAAATTAAATGTATTTTTAAAATTCATTTCATATCCTGCTCAAAATGAATCACAAGCAGAAACAAAAACCAAAAACACAGTGGCAAATTTCTAGAAATAAGGGGCAAAATGTTTTAAAACCAAAAATGAAATATGATTTATATTAATTTCATTATAGTATCTTTACACAGAGCTCAGCCTACCATAGTTAGGCTAGTTTCAAATGAGTTTGAACCAGTTATTTTGGTGCAACCTGAGTGTACATATCAGACTAAAATGTCCCAAACAATTCTACATTAACTGTTTTTTTGTTAGTAGATAATTTGCAATCTAAACTAGCAAAAGTTTAAAGACAAAGGGAAAATAAAATTCCTTTAGATATATCGTAGACCTGGATTTTCAACTTTTAAATTTGTACAAAGTATGATTTATCTACTCGAAACTTCAGTAATCCTTCCAATCAATGGCAAAAATTATACAAACTCTGATATCAGAAATATTCATATTTCCATATAAGATACTATTTCAATCATTGTTCATAGCGTTATATAAATATTTATAGATTTTTACCTTGTTCTGTGAAAATGTACTATGTATTAAAATATTTTGTATTTTCAGGCACAGGCAAGAGAATGTTTATTTGAAAAACTCATTGCAGACACAGAGAAACGGAATCTGTCTCAGTGCTTAGACATTGCTCAAGAAGCTTCCCAGGTATAATGTAAATTTATTGCAGAATAAGCTAATAGTGCGTCTTGTTAATGTTTTGGTCGTTTGATTTATGAAAGTTCATATATTTCTTTTTGAGTGCAATTAAGAGAAGGGAATTCTAGAATTCTATGAGTCTTTACAGGATTTAGTTTTGATTTATAAGCTCTCAGTAAATTTCTTTTACAAACCTTTTTTTTTTCCTCTTGGTCCTTTCAAGATCATAACAATAATTGTTATGATCTTGAAGAAAAATTTTTTCTTAATTTTTAAGGAAAATTTGAGTGGAAATAATTATGATTGCACTTTTGTTTCTCATTCTTTGATCAAAAAAATAATTATATTTGATGAATATTTTCAGGTTGCTGAAGTATATAAACAATTATACAAGCTTCTCAGCTCTACAGCAATAAAAGATTGCGTTCCAAATTCTTGGGGTGGCTTGATGCACGTGAAAACTGAACATTACACTGCTCTGTCTCATTACTATGCAGCTCTTGGACTCATTGAACACAATAAGAGTATGTAGAGATACTAATTTAAATAATTTAGAAATTTAAATAAAGATAAAAGTCATGGATGTTTAGAATTTCATTTTAAAATATACAATTTTAACATCAGATTAAACAAACAAAACAGAATCTTATACAATCTTAATATCAGATTAAAGGAAAAAATTTTTTATTTACTTCTTGATATATGCTTTATACCTCAAATTCAAGGGGTTTTGTATTTAATAAAAGCATAATTGTATAAGCTCTTGATTTGTTTATGTTTGTATCAGAAAAATTTTCAGAAAGTTATTTTTTTTTATTTGCTTCTCTCTCTCTCTCTATTTTTTTTTCAAAATTGATTTAATTCTTTTTTAATTTTTGTATCAAAACTATTAAATTTTTTTAATATATCAAATATTCGTACATGTTTTATCCTACAATGGATAAGCTTTACAACAGTAACTTTTGACACCTTAAACTATTAATATTGTTTCTTTGATACAATTAATTATAGTCAGGTTTCCTTTTAAATTTATTTAAAAAGTCATTTTTCCTATGTGTTTTATTATAATATGTATAAAACTGAGTAATAAACATAAATTGCAAGTAAATGAATTTACAAATTTTTCAAAACATAAAATTCAGTTACTTTTATGCACTTTGAAAGTGCTATTTTAAAGAACAACTCTGAAATAATTCTTGTGAATCTTGTGTGAGGGATATATTTTCCAACATACATGTAAGTATAGTAAAAAAAGAGCAGTCTTGTTGTTGTATTGTTGTGTTAGAATTTTCTTGCAATAAAGTATTCTAAATTATTTATTGGATTTTTATTTGTAAATATTCCATAATGGTACAAACACTGTACACTTATCTTACTGGCAATATCCTCAATAGATTTTTAAAGTGTTAAAAACTGATGTTTAGTTTTTCTATAACATGATTTAATCTTTTGAGTATTTAGCTTGAAATACATTTTCTGATTATTCTTTCTGTTGCAACTGAATGAGTATTGTATAGTTCAGTTATATTTAATATATATATTCAAATGTAATTTAAATTACAGGTGAACCAACCACTTCAGTCCAAGAAAAATTAGAACACCTCCATATTGATGTAAAATCTAGAGAAATAAAGGAAGAGATATTTGTGCCACAAAATGCAAATGAGAGACTTCGCTTGGGTAAGTCTGTAACATTTAAATTGTAAAAAATAGTTATATCAAATAAAAGCTATAAGAGCTGGAAACAGTAATCTAATTACAGCTACAAGTTTAAAGTATATTTATATTGTATTAATTAATGCAAACGAGAAATGTTTTTCATTTATGTATCATATTATAACTAATTTTTGATAATATAATGAATGAAAAAGAGCCTTATGCATTTGTTGTAAATGACACTAAATTGAACAATTTTATTTATTTTGCAGAGGTAAATTACAATTATCTGCAATAACAGTATGGCAATCACATATATTTTATATATAAATGCTATTTCTCTAGTAAAAGGTACTATGAACTTTAGAAAAAGAGGAAAATGTTTGCTGTTTATTTTTTTATAATTAATTTGAAAATGAAAGAAAACTTAAAAACATCATCTGGCACATTCCGTTTAATACCTTTAAAATTGCTAGACTGCTAAATTCAATATATCATGCATGCGTTTCAATTTATTAAAATTATAACATTCAAATAAGTATATTTTGGTTTTCAGTTAGTGTAAAATAATATGAAATCAACATAGGTGAGCATACTAAAATTAAACGTAAATAAACTAAAAACTGTAGCAGAGAGCTTACCACATTGCAGGACAACGTTAACAGTACTGCAAGATTTCCATTATTTTGGAGTTTGGATACATTTATCCTAGAAGTCTCCCTTTTTTGCATGTTGTCAATGAAAAGTTTTATTCCTTTGTTTTTTTGCTTGAATTTCATACTGATATTTTAGCAATGAAAGTTTTTTTATTCATTAAAAAGTCTCTAATTTTGTAATTACAAAAAAGATTATATAGTAATTTTAGTGGATCAACTAAAATTCTAACAATAAATTTATAAAACTTACTTTATCTATCAAATTTCATATATAGGAAGAGCGCACTTGCAGCAAAGTATTGCCACACATGAAGAAGCACTACGGACATATCGAATGTGCCGACAGCTTCAGCTCATAGATAGCTTACATGATCTTCTCCAGAAAGCCAATGAGAATTCATTAAACCTTCTGTCTAAGCTCATTGAAGAAGTAGATCAATTTCAAGAAGTTCTGGAGCCTTTGCCCATTCGAGGTATTCAGTTTCAGCTTATTATTTCCACACATTGAGTCAATTTCAGATTATCTTTTATGTATCACTGATAAAGAAATGTTTTCTAATACTGTACATAACTTCGGTTTTACAGCTTCAACAAAATTTCAATTGAAATTAACAGATCCAGATTTCAGCCAATACAAAGCATCTGATCTGTTTAAAGCTTTGGTAAGTGAATATATTAGAAATCCTCTTTGTTCACTAATTTTTCTTAAATATTGATTTTCATCAGTAAATGTATTGGCATAAATGAAATAGTATTTTTTTTATTTAATTGAAAGCATGGTATTTGTGATTTTTCATTAGCAAGATTGGGAGAATATTGTACTTGAATGCTCAGCCAATTACATGAATGATTCATCACCATTTTCTTTTAGTGTGCAAGCCATAAGGACATTAAAAATTTGGGGTGCTTTAACTTTTAATATAATACACTATTCATAATTACTAAGAATTCTTTTCAAAATATTTTTCAAGCGGTTGGAAGTGAGTTTTTTTCTGCAGCCTATTATGAAAAGCAAAAATAATACTTGACCACTATCCAAGGAATCTACAAAACACTAGTTAAATTTAATTTAGAACCAACAAAAAAGTGGCTCATAAATACTAAGGTGCAAACCATATACTTCATTGCTACCCTTATATGAACCCATATGTTAAGAAACAGAATGTTGACAGTCAAAGCAATGTGGTGGAAATATTCTCCTCAGGACTCAAAGTGACACTCTTAGTCAAAAAAATCCTACCATATCACTTAATAATGATAGAAAAATTCAAACTGATATCAGTGTAAATGACCATACACAATTTCCACTGCTCCCTAGAGTAGCTAAACCGAAATTTATCTAATATAAATGGAAACTAGACTTTCTGAATTTTCAACCATCTTTCGATATGAATATAATTTAAATTTGTGCTGGAACTTTTACTACTCTGGGCTATCAGTTTATGATGCTGTTTTGTGTTTATTATGTTAAACTTATGTATTATGTGCCCTATATTTTCATAACTGCATGTGCTCGTATTTTTCTCATGTTCATCACGTGTCACCAGCTCGCTATTTTTACCTGCTGCTCAGTATACATGGCTACCTTATGAACTTATGACTTTTATAAAATTTTTTCTACTTTTATGGACTTTTTGCATAAACCTTAGAACTATGGCTATTAATTATATATTCTGCTTTGCACAAGATGGTCACCTCATCCCAGCCTTCTTTTTAAGATCCTTTTCGTCATTAAAATTAACTACTCTTACCATACACCCCACCAGGCAGTGGTAGGAGGGAGGAAAATCCGCTGAATTTGACTTAAGTCATTTCCTGTATCTTTTGCCATTCTGTGCAATGGAAAATATTGTTGATCCCCGCAAAATTTGTATCATTCTCAGAATAAATGTGCAAGGCCCTTCCTGTTCTTGATACAATTTTTTGAAAGCCCAACAAAAACCTTTTTGCACTTGAGAATTGTACTACCCCTATGTGGATCACTCTAATCACAGCACATGTAAAGAGGAGGAACCAAACCTCATCTCCATTTCTTCAGCATAATGGTCCTACTAAATCAGTCTGTGTTATTTCAGATACAGCTGCATTTATTATACAGTTTTCTGGTAAAGATTTCAAAACAAGATTAATGGTTGAGACAAAGACTTCTTGCTGTATACTTTTGAGTAATGTCACTTCAGTTTATACTATTTCCTTTACAGTCAGTGCTTGATAGAAACATTCTAACTGAGGCATATTGGCATTTACTATGAAATGTTTGAACTTAAAATAAGAAAAATAATAAGGTTTTTATCTATCTTTAAATAAGAAAAAAGAACCTATTGCAGTACCTGAATCTCTCTTTTTTTCAATGTTGATCATGGCTGTCTTCCTTCTTTCTTGATTTTAAGTTCCTCATTGACTATGATTTCAGATTTTGGCCATTCTTCTACTGAAATTTTTGGATTTAAACTTTTGGGATTTGTAACCATCTTGTTTTATTAAGGAATAAAATAGGTATTCCTTTAGATGGAAAATCCATTGAATGAAGATTTCCAGGAATATGAGGTGAATCATCAAAACTCAACAACTCTCTTATTTATTGGTGATAAAAATTGGCCAGTTTTCACCTCTTTTGATCCAACTTAAGGCACTGCTAGAATCAGTCCAGTAGTGAGTTTCAAAATCTGGTTGCTCTAGATCATTCTTAACATTAGCAGCTAAACAAGCAGCACTTGAACATGGTAGGAGCTCCAGCCTAAACACTGTGATTGTCCTTTGGTGGCATTAATTTGTTCTTATCTCTGAAGAATTTGCAAAACACAAATTCTTCAATTTCTATTCAGGTTAAAATACAACCTGTATAAGCAATCTTGCTTACATTAGCAAACATGTACAAAGTATACTTTTACATCGAAGAAGTTCTCTTTGTCATCGGGTAATCTTTGTCTTTGCATCGGGAAGTTCTCTTTGTCATCGGGTAACATGGAAGAAGTTCTCTTTGTTCTCTTTGTCATCGGTTTTTTCAGGAATGTTATTTGTTTTTGCCAGTTTAAAAATTTCTTCATGATAGCTTTGGATAATTCTTCATCCCATATTAATTTTTATTTCCAACATTCTTGTAGTAATAGTTTTGGGAACAATGTAAATGGGCATACAATTCCTAAAAGGTCATACATTTGTTGCACTACAGTTAAAATTTTCCTTTTTGTAACTGGAGAATCTACAGTTTATTGGTTTACAAACGGAATTTCAAAACAATGTACTCTGTATCAGTTCTCAATGTGGTCCTAAAACTAAGTTTTCTTTATTTAGATTCTCTAGTACATCATTATTCTCATTTGGAAACTCAGCATTTTCTAACATGGAGTAATGGCCTTGCCAAATTCTTAAATCAAATTTTCTCAATTGTAATAATTCTCTAGGTTCTTCAATGAATAGTTCCAACTTTTAACACCATAAAAACTGTCAAGACATTTATCAGTATAGAGCGAGTCCAGTAAAATGAAAGCAGTGGCTTTAAACTGATGAGGATCGTTGTATAGATCGGTGTTTTAACATGCACTCTACAAAAAAAAGGGTTATACAGAAGTCCAAAAACAACACAAGTATGTCTATATGACTTTTAATTTATTTAGATCACAACCTTCTTGCATATAAAAAAAATATCGTTTCAAGTTTCACATTTTATCATATTAAATTACATAAATTCCTTAAAAGCCCATATTAAAATATATCAGACCTAAAGCATGATTCAAGCTGCAAGTTTAGAATGTATTTACTTAACTTTTATTATGTTAAAATTAATTTAACAAACATTGAATTTTTTGCTTTTTTATTATCAATTGCAATACTTTGTTTTTAGTTTTGATATCACCATACATTTAAAATTATTCCAGAATCAATCCCAATTTTAGAATTTAGAATTAATATTGAATAAGGTATAATAATCAAATAAATTCATTTAAAAGCAATCTATGTGTCCTTTCAGTGGAGTAGAATGTCGACAATTATTTGGCACTATTTTGTTATTCAGCAGAATATATAGATTTTCTTCTTTGGCTTTAAATTTAGGGACCTTTAAAGTTCTTCTCTGCCAAGCGCCACTGGACTGCAGCTAGGATTGTAGAACTGAAGAAGGCAAGTGATGATGCCACTTTTGGCTTTAGTGTCAAGGAAGATTCTCCTGTTGTTGTCACAAGAGTTGAAATTGGTGGGATAGCAGAGGTGAGTACACAGATCTTATTATGTAAATGCTTTCTTTAAAAAGTGTTCAGAATCTCATCTTATTTTTATTCTAATTTATGCCTAAGGCTTTTTGTATAAATTCCAAAGAGTTGCCAAAAATTATGAAAATGATAAGTTATTTTTAACTAATTGTCTTCTATTAGGGCTGTGGTCTAAAAGAAGGCGATTATATCACAGCTGTAAATGACCAGGATACCAAATGGGCATCTCATGATGAAATGGCTGAACTGATCAAGGCTGCTGGAAATAGCATTGCTTTGAAAGTTGTGACACCAATGAATTGGAAATATTTACACTCTAGGGGAGCAGCAGGGATGTCAATGTGCTCAAAATCCACATCTTCCAGTAGTTCTGGATTCAGTTCTTCTTCTAGCCGTAATCCCAGTCCGGTAATTTCAATTATGCTTTCCTCTTTTTTCTTTTTAATTAAAAAAAGAATAATAATTTTTATGTAGTAATTCTTTAAAATAGGATGATGTTTAATAATTTCATTTTTAAATTTTAATTATTATTTCATTTTAATGTTTAATAATTTCATTGATTTGTGTTTAATTTTTTTAATTCATGTTTTAAATTTGATTTAAATTTGTGCTGATAAAGTGCGTTTATATTGTTTTAAAAATCGCGAAACAGACTTTGAATAGAAAGAAATATTTGAAGCAATGAGAAGTTCACATTTTTATGTAAATAATAGGGTTATATATTAGTACACAATTTTTATTTCTTCTGATTTATATTCAGGAAAGTTAAGCGACAAGCAGTTTGAGACTATTCAACTTTGAAATAAATACTCATTTCTCAGACAAAAAGAATTTTTTTCTTATTTTCTTTAACTCTCACCTGAGTCATGTATTGTACTGGATGAGATCTGTACTCTATCTTTCTCAGCATCCCTGGAAGTACACTATACAGGAATGGGGTTACTCTTTCCATCTTTCGAGTAGACTGCATGGTGTACAAGCCTCTTCAGACAGCGTTTTATGCACCTCAACACCCACATGTTGTGGAGAGTAGTCTAGGCCAAGGTTTCTCAAATTATCGTTCTATGTACACTAATGGTGTCTTACATAATAATACAATACAACATAAAAAATTTAAATGGATGCTCGAAATGAATGTAAAATGGCACCACTTTTGATGCGTATATTGCTAGATAACATTACACATAGTTTTTTTTTTTTTTTTCAAGTCCAAAGGGGCTTTGTCCCTGAAGGACTATTGTTTTCGTTTTGTGATTTTGAGTCGGAAACATTAAATGTCGGTTCACTTTTGAAACTGTTGCCACCAAATATTGCAGCCCTGTATTATATTTAAAGAAGTTATATAATGAAGAATGTGCATAAATGTATGTATGTTTCTTGCATTGTGATAAAATGACGGTACCTAGAGCCATCCAGTTTTGAATGACATAATTCTGCTGCGAATATGGGCATCTGGAAGCCCAAATTTGAAATTTGGAATTTGTTTTATTATTGATTTCATATTTTGTAAAACTTTAACGAATTTTTAATAAACAAACTCAAGGATTTCAAAGTGAGCAATGGCAACGTTGTACAGAAAAAACATTTTTATCTCCAGTGCGCGAGACTGTGTATCGGAAATTCTAAAGATATGCGCAATTTAAAATTATTTTGTGATATTGTTCTTTAACTGAATTTTATGGTTTAAGTGCAGAGAACATGATATTTAATAAATAAAGGTAACACACAAATTCTAAAAAAAAAAACGCCCCATTTGGACGTAATTTAAAATCTAAATCATTTTAGATTTTTTTTTTCCTTCCTTCTTTATGTGGTACGAAATTTAAGAGTTGAAAACCCTTGTCTAGGCCATTCTCCAAAAGGGGCTGAATGGACCAGAGTAAAAGACCCCTTGTTATGTAATGCCCCATTGAAGCATTTCATATCCCCTTCTTAAATCTGTCGTCAGACCTGAAAGGTATCTGTGACTGCTAGTTGAAAGAAATATTTCTGGGAATCTTCACTTTTGGGATATTTGACTTGTTGACTTATGCAAAAACTATGTGCACTAGAAATGCATGTGAATCATTCTTATCAAACTTGCAGAATGATTTGGATACATAGTTGGAACATTACTTCTAGGTTGAATATTTTGGCTAGGAACCCTCCTGTTTAAACCCAGTGTTCAAAGAAACTCATTTCTCAGGAATGTTTCTTCTAAAATCCAGCATTGCTAAATGTGATAACCCATTTATGCAGAGATACTGAATATTCTGTTTTGTTAAACAGAGTGGGATAACAGTAAAAGTTAACTTACTTTTCATTCATGTATAGTTGTTGGTAGGTTTCATCAGAAGTAAAATGGAATTGAAAAGACATAATTATCCTTATGAATACAATTATTTATGTATAAAAAATAAAAACCTTCATCTGAGTGAAGACTAAAGCATTAGTTTGAAAAGCATATCTATTAATCTATTAATTTTTCTTTGTTTTTAATTCATACTCTATCTGTTGGAAAGAATATAGTAAATGACATGGAACAATGAGCCTCTCCAAGAAACTGCCATTCAAAAAAGGAGAATTATTTAACATGTTAAGTGCCAAGCCTGTTTTGTCTTCCTTCCTCAGATTTCATGAACTTGCTGGAGACTAGAAATCTGTGTGGAATCTGACAGAAGATTATATTTTTTAAATTATATATCACATTCAACAATAGCACATGCAGCCTGAATGAAAAGTATACTGTCAATCATTAGTTACTAATGCATTTCCAGAAAGTATACTGTCAGTCACCACTGATATATTGTTCGAACAGAAAGCATCACGTCAGTCGCCAGTAATTGATATGGCACTTAAACTGTTTAGAATAAGCTGTCAACATTTTCAAATTTTTCCATAAAAAAATAGCTTAGCTTTTTCTAACCAACAAATCAAACGTAACCTTAAATAATTCAATTAACTCATTAAATGAGAACTAGATTATCATTTATATTTTGTTTTTCTGTAAGAATATGACATGAGAGTTTGAGGTCCCTCGGGTCTTCAAAAGGATTTCATATTCTAAAACTTAAATTTTAGATCTTTTTCCATCATTCGGGTATTTTGAATCCTAATCTAAGAAAATGTTTAAGTGTTTTAATTCAAAATTTTTCAAAGATTAATTTTATTTGTGCCCAGCAGAAGTGTTCATTAAGGAAAGAAAAACGTGATTATCTTATTTCCATCAGGATAGCCATGCGTGTCTCACTACATTGGTAATGTATCAAAATTCCTAATCAAAAATGATTATCAGACAAATATTTGAATCTAGCTTCCACTAACAATGAACATTTTCGATGGAAGATTTAACAGCAATGGAAGATTTAACACTACATATTCACTTTACAGTCAAATGCCAAAGTTCCTAATACTATTCTGAAATTCTTTCCACTTCAAATCTAGGAGAAACTATCTTTTTGTGCGAATATCAACTAATGATCTCAAAAAATTTAAATGATGATCACACAAGAAGGAGAATGTTTAGTATAGCTAAATATCTGGTTGTTCATAAACATTAGATATTCATTGAAGGATGAAGATTATTGCTGTTTATATGTTTCTCTGTATTTCCATTTATGCAATATTTGTAAGTTATTTTATACCTTTTGATAGAAACTTGTTTTATGCTGGGATGGTAGTAAATGAGTTGTCTAACTTTGGCAGGGGGTTTCCACATGAAAATACTGATGCTAATTACAGAAAAAAAGATTGTTTGAACATCTACTCTGTTCATTCATATGATTTTTTTTTCCTTTTGTGAACCATCCAGTAGATGGTGATAAAAAGTGACTACTCCTTCAAAGCTTGCAAAATTTCATTGATGGAAAAGACTAGTTTGTACATGAAGCTTTTGAAATGAACCTCCAAAACTTTTTCTTCATTAAGTGGGTTTACTTCTTTAGAAATGCAATAATGACTTCTATTACTGCAATAAAAGAATGTTATTGATTCAGGTGGAGAATATATAGTTGATAAATTAATATTTTTTATGTTTGTTTGTTTTATTTCTTTAAAACCTACTTCTAAAAACATTACTTAAGAGACGACTTATAGCTGTTAGGAGAAGATTTGCTGTTTGCAAAAATGTAATATTCCTGTTGTCCCCATATTTTTTAATAACTTTTTCTCCAAATTTTTAATTATTTGTATGCCCTTTCATGATCATAATATTCTCAAGTGAAACATATTTGCTGAGTTTCAAAACTTAAACTCATTTTCTAAGAATACATGTATAAGTATACATATATGAGGGTATGTGATAATTTTGTAGATTACTTGAGAATTTAAAGATAATGTAAATGTATTAGGTAACACAATGGAGAACAAAAAACTTAGACATTGGTGTAAATAACAAATTTCTTGATGACTAATTCTGACTGTAATCACTTTGGTTATGCTCACTATGACTATATACATCACTATGTGTGCAACAAGCACCCCATAATTCTATATAACTGATCACATCTTAAGACAACAGATGAAGCAAAGAGCAGAATGACACATGCAAGCAGAGCAAAAGGAGATGGCAAAGTGTGTGTTCATTTAAGCAAAGGTGTATTTATAGATTTGGCTTCTTTGTTCAAATTTTGAATGGTGATTGGACAAGAGTTTACTGCATTGCAGGATTAATAAAATAACGTAATGCAAATTAGTTTTGCAGATGATGCACTTTAGATTCCAGGAAGAGGATGTGGCAAAATTAAAATGAGGAATTAAAGGATTACTTGCTACTAAATTATAGTTATTAGTTTTCTTTCATATTTTATATCTCATGTATAAATAAATAAATTAAAAGACCTATTCTTATTCAAAGCAAAACATTATATTTTATTGCAATAAATGCAAAAGTGCTTGAGGGTTTTTAAATGTTATCTATAGGTACCTTTGTTTTTATATCTTTTTTAAGGTAGGAAGTATGTGTGGAAAGGAGAGCGAAAAAAGGTCGAGCTGGAATCCGTTTCGGAGAAGAAATTCTAAAGACCCTTTGGAATCGAGTTATATAACCAACATCCTGTACAGATGAAATTTAAAAACGTTCATTCATCCATTTCCTGTCATGTTATTTTTGTTACTCATAAACTCTCAGACAAGGCTTCTTTTTATGATTATTTGCAATTTGATTCATCCATATGAGGTATAATATGAAATGACAAAAATAAATTTTTTCATAGCTGCAAATAGATGAATTTTGTATTAGTACTAAAATGTTCATGGATTATTTATGTCAAAATGTCTTTAGAGTAAAAGCAGTAATTTCATCTCAATTTTCTTGCTTTTTCTTTTCTTTTGTAAAATTATTTTAATGAATTAGTTAAATTATTTCTGTGTATGGAATCCAATGCCTTTTAAATCTTGTTTAAAAGCTCAGTGTTTTAATTATTATTTTAAAAACTTTAACGAAGTTCAATTTGTGAAATCTCCATATGTAACAAAAGTATAAAACAATCTTCTTATTTATTAGAATGCTCAGCTATGTGTGGGAAATTTGAAATATTTTGCATTATTAAATACATTTTTTGACTGAGCATTGACTCATGGCTTCTGCTTAATAAATAAGAAAGCAAGATAAACATTTAGAATGTTTTAAGTGAAATTACATGAAATTCGATTTATTTAACAAACTTCTTACAAAAATTATGAATGAAAAAGTTTTCTTTCCATAGCCAAAGTACAGTAATCTCTCTTCATACTGCCAAAATTAGCAAAGATATTTAAGTTAAAATAACTCTCCGAATAACAATTATTGGAGGAGTTAAAACAAAAAAAATCATTACTCAGTAATCATCACTGAATACTGCACTGATTATTGTTGCTTTAATTCATCCAATTACAAGAGATATCATCAACCAAAATAGTTGGAGATTGCATTCAAAATTGGTGAAAGCATGACATAAGAATTTTTTATGTGAATGTCTTTCATATCAGGAAAACATATCACTTTAAAATTTTATGAATTAAAATTTTGTAGGAGGCAAATTAAAATTTTTATTTAGCTCTCTCTATATATAGAGGAAATAGGAAAATTTTCAATTTAAAACTAGAGCTATGGGTCTAAAACAACTGCCATGCAAGCATTTTTAAATGCTCTGTATGTTAAATTGTATATGACAAAACACATTTTTGTCTTTTAATGACAAAACATATGACAAAACACATTTTATATTGAGGAATTTCTGCTTCAGGGAGAGGGTGTAAGTTTAAAAAAATGTTTAATGCAGTCAAATAGATGGCAACTTCTCTATATGTTAATATTGCTTTATATATTATGTTAGTATTTACCTCTAGTATTTACCTCTAGTCTGAACTTTAATTCCATAATTTCAGTATATGAAAAAATATATACAGTTCTTTCATTCTGCATTTACAAGGATAAAATTTACTAAGTGCAATTTTCATTGTTTTTCTGCATTTTCTTGAACTGTTCAGCATTTGTTTCTTTCTGTCATTTAAAACTGAGAAAGTTTATTCTTAATATGTTAATTGTATGTATGCTGAACCTTCATTTTCAAAATTTAAAAAAAAATAGTAATTTTATATGAGTTTAAAGTCACATGAAATGCAAGAAAGTATCATAGTGTTATTATTACATTATCTAACAAATTCCTGTAAGTTTCTTTCTGATAGTTCTTCATTGCACAATTTGTTTCCTCACTAGACCTGATTATTCAAGTCTAACTGAGTGACTGCACCCTGCACTAACAAAGGTTGTCAAAAACTTCAGCTTCCTGAAGTGTTGAGGCTGAGTCCTCGGAGAACAACCTTAGCTGTATGCTCATTTTTCAGTAATTTTCAACTCCTTAATGATTCATTCTTTTACTAAATTGTGACATATAGAGAATGTTTTAAACATTAATCACTGTATTAAAGTCATTATTTGAAACTTTTCATACATGAAATTCTTGCATGCCTTACTTCTTTTCATAAATTATTCAGAATTTTAATAAAGTGCCCATCTGCAGATATGACTAAATGCATGTTTTATATTTTGAGAATACATATGGAAAAATTCAGAAATTACCGAATTCTGAATTAATTTAATTAAATAAAGGGTAAAGACATTTGAATTGTGTTTAAAGAATAAACTACTTTTTGCATTTTCTAAAGCCCTTTGGGGAAAAAAGATATTGAATATTAACGTTCAGCATTTAATTTTATATATGGGGAGCCAATATGTATGGCATTTTAATTTTTATTAAATTATACTTACAGTAAAAGATGTGTTTCAAAATCAGCTTAGTATAATACAGTTAAAATCTGTCAAATGTGTTAAAATGTTGAGGCATTGGCTCCATAACATAAGTTTGGCTTTTTATGATATTTAAAACTATTTTTAAATAATTAAATAATAAAATATTTAAAAAAAATTTCTTTGTATCTTTTAATTCTCAAGTGGAGATAAATTAAATAGCAGAAATGCTGTTATTTCTGTTTACAGTCAATTTGATGAGTTATCTATTACATTTATACTTGTATTTTTTTTTTTTAAAAAGAACATTCCTTTTCTTGTGCATGTTATTACCAATGTCCAAAGTTGAGGACTTGAACATCTAGTCTTTTGTGTTTTGTAACCTGTATATATTTTTGTTAAATAAAAACTGTGTTTGCCTAACTGCTTGCTTATTCAATGTGTCAGATGTTTTTCTTCTACTTTCATGCAGTTTTTATCATGCAAAGTTTTAATTTTATTTCTTTGGCAATTCAGTTTCACTTGTGTACTTATTAGTTCTTTTTAGATGACTTTGTATCTTACAACTCGCTAGAATTTTCTTTCAACCGTATTTACTAAGGGATCTGATTGCAAAGAAGGAGACTGAAATATTGGTATGTGCAAAATCAGCAACTAATAAAACATTTGGTATTAATTAATTCAATCCAAAATTAGGATTTTTTTATTATTATTCTGTAGGCTTTTTATTCTTCCCCCCCCCAATCTTTATATTGCAAAGAGCTGATAAACATTTTGAGTGGAGGAATTAAATTTTGTTATCCTGGTAATGCTGAGCAGATTATGGTGTCTAAATTTTTTTTAAATTAAAACTTAGTAAATCAAATGCCAGACAGAAAAAAAAATGAAGCTAAGATTTTTATTACTTTAGATTTAAGGAGATTAACACTGCGATACGAAAGTGACATATTTTTGCAGTGGGATTGAGCCACTAATTGTTTTCTTAGTCGTTTGAATTCAGGAAAACTGTTATGCTTTTAATCCTAAACAGAATATGAGTTCGTGTTTCTGTATCTTAAATAATTTCAGCAATCTAAGAGTTTGGAAAGACTTCTCACTTTCTTCTTTGCTAGTTCTTCTGGAGTTGCACATACACCCATACTGGCATGTTGCTTCTTTTTGCTTAAAATCCACATCAGTCTGCAGTTGCAATCCCATGGGTTATCTGGAATTTAAAAAAAAGGCTGTAGTTGATTCCATAATTATAGGTGCGCTACATTATATTTTTGTGTAAGATTCAGTGAAGTCTCTGAAAGAAATATAATTGCTGATAGTTTTTTTAAGGAAGAGAGAAAATGTTCTATATGAAAACATTCAGTGCAGAACCATACAAAGGTGCTTCCAAATAATAATACCGACTTTTATGTAGTGAAGATTAGTATTTGGCTCAGGGCTAAATTTCTAAAATTAGAAGTGCTGGAGCCCTGTGGAAGACTGTGAGGAAAGAAAGAAAATAAATAAATAAAATAGCTAAAAATTAAAATAATAAATTTAAATTAATATTAATATTTAATTAACTAATTAATAAAGTTGTAAATTTAAATTAAGAAAAATGTAAAGAGATAAAGAGAAATCTAATAAGCTATTGAATTGTTGGACATTGTCTTATTTGGGGCATCGGATGTTAACAAGCAGCTCAGCCGATCTGCGTCTGAGTTTAAGCCCTGATTATATGTATAATGTTCTATTCCAAGAGATGACAGGTAACACTCTTTTTTGGCAGTACATCAAGGAAAAAAGATAAAACAATTAAAGCTTCACTAAGGAGAATAGTGAGAATTCTAGAAATAATATGAGGATATGGAAAGAAATTTAACGGAAAAGTATAGCTTTGAAAATGAAAAGGGAAAAGTTCAAGACTTTCTGATCGCGATGCCCTGTCGATATAATTTTAGACGTCAAGCAGAAATTTTCCCTGAATACTTTTTCTGGATAAATTTTCCAGTATACAACGTAAGAATAAAAATAAGGTTTCTCTGTACGAGTGACAGTAGTGGTCCCCCAGTTTGGTTACATCATTCAGAAAGTCTACAGGAGCTCTGCAGTAGGAAGTCACAAGCGCGGAACATGTACGACCAGAGCATCACTTTTAGCATTTGAGGAATACAAAATTTACTCGCTGTCCATAAATTCAGTGCATATCCTGGAGAATAAGACTTTAACATATGACATATGGGAGGCTTTTCTTTCCTTAAAAGTCTCAACCTCTGTGCAAAGCCTGAGAGCTTGAGTGCTAGGAAAAGACAGGCCTGCATTCAGAAGTTTGAATTGGTCAAGGCATGTTTACTATAAAAATAAAATTTATCTGCTAAAATTCTGGTTCACTTACTTAAAAAGAAGTGCCGGAGCCCTTTTATTTAGGGCTCCGGCGGAATTTAAGCTCTGATTTGTTCGAAGGAGAGAAAAAAGTACAGAGAAAGTAAAAATTGCGTAATTGTAAAAATTTAATTGCAACATATCAATGGATTGGTGGTCTTTTCTAATTTCCAAGTTGAAACTGATTCTATAGTATTGCTACGGATATGAGGTTTGCTGGACTGAAGTGAAGCAGAATGTCGTTAGGACGCTACCAGCTATGTAAGGGCAAGGGTGTTTGTCTTATCGTATGTTTTGATGATGTGAATGATTAGCACTAAAACGACCATTTGATTATAGTTCTTCTTAGCTTGCAAGACCATTTCTATTCACTTGACAACTTCTCATCGATCAACGATTTTTATGAGATATGTTTAACAATGCGTTTAATGAAATAAAGTTTGTGGATCATTTTGTTAGAAAACAATGTGGAAGAATGTACTATTTATTTGGCTCTGTATTTATATGTTACCGGCAATGTGTGAAACGCCGGCATTCTATAGAATACTTGGCGTTTTTAGACAAAATATGAAATATGAGAATTATTATATACTTTCCCTAGTCATTATATATAATACCTATGCATTCTATATAACGACGAAAAAACGTGATGATAAGGCTATTAGTTAAAAGTCCTGCTTTCCTCAAAAAAATACAAATGTTATTTTGAAAAAATAATAAAAGAGTACCATTAAAAAAGTTGAATTCAAAATGCGTAAAGAAAAATGAAAGTTGTACAAAACAAAATTTATGCCTGTTTTATTAAAGAAAACAAAATTTTCATACAAAAATAAATTTAAATTAATCTACTCGTTGCAACATGGTAGGCTTGAATGACGTTCTAAATTGCACTTCATTACTTTTTCAAAGACACATATTTGGGCACATTCTTTTACGTACCCTTGATGAATTCTTGGCCGCTTGGTCATCTTGAATTTGATGTATTGTTGGACTGAGTAATTCCATCTGACCGAAGATGAATATCATGTTCAGAAATTTCTTCAATTCTAGCAAGCTCTTGGGGCATCAATTGTGATCTCGCATATAACTGTTTTAAAATTCTTTCAGAAGTTTTAAGTTTGAAGAAACTGCACATTCATTAATGCATGAATCATTTCGTCCCTTGTCGATGTCAGGAAGAGGAACTCGGACCAGTAGTTCCCAAAGAAGCAGTGAGAAATTTTTTTTACCCGAAGTAAATTTCACTTTCTTTGGCTATTTCATTTTTTTTGGCTACTTTGCCAGTTTGTAATTTGGCTTCCCATAGAATGCTTGGAAATTATGTGAAATGTTAATCATTTCCTAAATTGCCTTCTAGTTTCCGGCATCTATAAAATGCGTAGGTATTCTATAAAATACCGGGTTTCATACATTGATGGTAACATATATGAATATTATGACCTGAAAAAATTTAGAAAAATTCAACGAATTTGAGACACTCGAAAAATTCAAGGCCCGCTATGTTGTATGCAATCGAGATTTAGATTACATTCAACATAGCATAGAATGGATACGCAAATGATTCATTTTTCAGTTGATATATTCGATATTCTTTTCAGTACAACTCTTGAAACCAAAAATGTTTCATTAATTTTCTGAGGAGTATACACAGGTTGGGCAAAGAAACAGCTGTATTTAAAGTGCTGTTATTTTATTAATGCGATGTAAACTCTCTTTTGGAGGTTATACTGCATCTATTCCTCTTGGAAACGACGGATACACATTTTGTTCAGCCATCAAATGTATTTTATAGCTATCCCTCTTGAAGAACAATAATTGTTTCGCTTCATGATGGTGGAAGAGGAAAACGTTTCCAGCTCTGTCCTCTAAACCCAGGAAGACTCAGTGATATTGCGAGCAGGGAATTGAACAGGATGTGAAAGATGTTCAAACTTGCTTTCATGCTCTTCAAACCATTCTGTTGTCAATTTTCGGTGCAAAATGGTGTATTATTATCTCATCTTAACACATGGTACATACTTCGGGATATGAAGTAAATTGGTGAACTTAAGCTGTAGATAATCTACGAGGTGATGCAATCATTAAAAGCACTCAATGTTTCCAAATAATTTTCCAGCATTCTGTAGCAGAGACTGTCAGCAAAACATCTCCATTCTTCACTCTGGATTCGGTGTTGAGCGTTTGAGCTGGTACGGGGTAGATTTCTACTGCTCCTGTTCTGTGCGCTGCGACATATCGTGCGAGTCACGTGCTCAACTGCAAATCGGATTACATCGTGTTTATATTTTTTATGGATCGGCTTTGATGGTGTTATTTTCTTTTGTGATGAGCTATTAAGTGATTCTCAAGAATTATTTTGTTTTTTCCCATGGCGAAAAAGTTTAATGCCAAGAAGTTCGCGCACCTATTGGTGCAAGGATTGTCAGATGACATTACCAAGTTTGCGGACGGATTGCTGGATAAAAACTGGAATGAATTCTTATTGAATGACAAGCCTAATCTTGGAGATGTAGTGTGGAGTATTGTATTCTAAAAAATTCTAAAAGTTTCAATCCTTTCTTGACCAATTTGACGATGAGTGTAATACTCGGATAAACCAGTTGACTACTGACTTAGGAAAAAATGACTTTCGTGCATAGGCTGGACGACAATGAGGAATCGCCGAGGAACTCCTACAGTTATTTCAAGGTAAGTGCGAGTCTGTCGGTGAAGTTAATCCTAAATTTGCAAATGTTAGCTCATCTGATGTTGTTGACAAAAACGTTAATATCATTTATAAGCGTACGATCCCCTCTGAGGCCAAAACATTCATCTATCTGTGTTTTCGTAATGCTCCTAAAGATATTCCTGTTTCTGATAGACCCAAAGCTCCTGCAACTGGTAATGTAAGAAATGTATCTAAGATTTCTGTGACGGATGGTATAACTAACGTACCCAATTGTTCTGTAATGCACCTCAGTTCCAGTAACTGATAATAGTAATAATGTTATGGCTAATACTTCTACTCTGTCTAAAAATGTTACTGATAGCACTCAGATTCCTTCTGCTTCTGACAGCACTATGCCTAAACGGCCTTCTAAAAAAGTAGTAAACGTTCTATCACGCAAACCTTTGAAACTGGTACTAGCAAACAAGTTTAAAAATTTAGATGCTTAAGTAAATGTTGAAAATGCTATGGAAACTGAGGTGGAAATTATAGAGGTTATACCACCAAAAATTTAGCCCATAATGGCTAAATCATACCCTAAGGATTCTGAATTCCTTAAGAAAATTAAATTTTGCAGGAAAAGTCTACGGAGAGTTTCTTAAAATATTCCCAAAGTCAATAGATGGCCACAGGGCGATGCTTAGAAGAGCAGAAGGTGGAACATTACTTGATTACCAAAAAACTTGACAAACCCTTTAAAGAGTCAGAATGTCGGAGGTTTACCGATTGACTGTCCAGTTGATGATGTACAAAGTGAGTTATGTTCATTAGGTTTCACTGTTAGAAAGGTGTCCCAAATGCACCGCTTATAATCAATGGTGCCAATGCCACTTTTCCAAATTCAGCTTTCAAATGTTCCAGGAGTTGAAAAAATATATGATATTAGCTATTTACTGTTATTTCCTGTTGAAACTGTGCATGGAGGTGTTGTGTAGTGTCACAAACGCCAACGCTTCCATCACAACTCTGATGCTTGTAAGTTAAGGCCACGCTGTATCAAAAGCGCTGGTCCTCATAAATCTTCCGATTGTGTTGCAAAGCGAATTACAAATGCCAACTGTTGTAATTCCAACAAAGAAGGTCACACAGCCAATTACAGAGGGTGTCCTAAGTTTCCCAAATTAATTAATAACAATGTTGCTACTAGTAAAAATTTTAATGATAGATCTGATACTAATATACCTGCTAAATCTTCCCAGGCACCTCATATGCAAATATTGCTAAAAATGATAGTGAGGCTACCAATAAAGTTCAAAACTCTGTTAATGCTACTAAAAATACTAATGAAAATGACTTGAATTTTGGATCTTTTGTGGATATATTTAAACTCATCAAAGGTCTCTGTAACATGTTCAAGGGATTTTTTCCCATCTAATATTATTAAGAAAGTTGATACTAAAATGCCTGAAATCCAATCTACAGAAAATGCAATTGATAAGCTATTCTTACTGTTCAACCAGTTCGAAGAAATTTTTGTAAATAACACTGCCAGCAGTAATGTATGTTCCTCACGATAAGTACTTAGCACAATTATTTGGAATGTCTATCTATATATTAAAAAAAACTTATATTCTCTGTCTTAAAATACAATCAATAAGTATGCTACACTTAAATTATCATCGGCATGCTGCTCCTCATCCTTTCATATTATACTGTTATTTCTGTGAAATATTTTGTAGGGTATCTTAATGTAATGTTTATATTCTCGCATATAGTTTAATACCACCTTAAAATTCCCTCGCTCTTGCTTCTCACCAACGGACTTGCACTTGTCATTATTTGTATGTTTATGTACTTCTTTTAGCTTGAACGGCTTACCAGATACCTATTATTATCTTATCCATATTCGTATAGAAACTCACAAATATTGGTTGTTAGGTTAGGCAAAATTATTATTTGTTGTATACAGTTACCCTTAATTCTCATCTGATTAATTATGTCGCTTTCAGCTTACTTCGGAAATTAGTGAGGCATTTTCTTAGTCTACTGCGACCAGTTCCAACCTATTTATTCATTTTTCTCTCAAAATTACTTCAAGAATTGTCATTGCATATTTACTTTATGTCATGTCAGACTTCCTACATACACCCCATTACCTTCATAATTTTTGTTTAAAAAAAACTTATGGTTTTTTTTTCACTGTTTAGTTGTGCCTAATATTAAGAAAAGATCTATTATTTGATCAGAGGTAGGGCCTTGGTTCAGGCACCCTGATGCTAGCGCGATTCTTTCGTGGTTCTTCACTCTCGGTACGAAACAATCCAGATCACGTGTATTTGAAGGAGCTCTTCATAAACTCTCCCAGTTATGAGAAAGATAACGAAGATTTATCCATCGCTAACCGACACAGATTTTACTACCTACTGTCCAAATTTTGTGTTCCTGACACCACGTCAGAATCTCAGTAAATGTCAAACTACTTTTACTGACGTCACCACGTCAATGAAAGTAGTTTTTCAGTAGCCGCTGGTCAGTGAAATCTTAACAGTGTTTGGGCTCTCAGACAAACCAGTGTGCTGAGGCCCCTTCACAGAAATGAAATGTAAATAGAATAACGACGATCCCCTAGGTTCGTAGCCCCCCCGGCCCAGTTAGCCTTTGCAAAGCTTCTGATAACGAGTGCAAACAAAGCCTTTGATAACGAGCGTATGTGCCCCCTTGTGCTTATTATCAAAAGTTTCGCGCAGTTGCAAGACAATGAATAGGTTGCAAGGCTCCAGGAGTTGACAGTGAATAGTTGCAAGGCTCCAGGAGTTCCTGCAAGACAGTGAATAGTTGCAAGGCTCCAGGAGGAGAGATTTTCTAACAATTGGTGAGTTCGGGAGAGTGTTGAATTCTGATGTGATTCGAGCTGTTGCTGTTTTGTGTTGTGTTTTTTTTTTTTTTGGATGGAGGCAGGGTACAACTATTTTTAATAATGTAACATCCTTTTCAATTAACTTCTTCTGGAATTACTCTTACTGGATGAAGTTATTAACTTTTCTAAGTGTATAGGAAGGAGGCTAGCTACTGCAGTCTTCTATACATTGAAAGACCTGCTGTCTTAATAACAGGTACACTAGACAGGTAAGAGTCATCTTTCGATTTCCGATATATATATGTCCCTTTCATGTCCTACAATTCTCAATGTTTGAAATCTTGTTCTCTAATAATGCTGAAAAGTCAATCTTCACGATCTGCTGCTGTTGCTAATAATCGAAATTATTAAATGTTCCCAATTAGAAATGCATATGACTGTTTCAACGTGTAACGTGCTATATTCGCCAACTGTTTCAGTGTCACTGTCCATACCTTATGCAATTACATGTTAATGACATGCATAAATAAATCTCTTGTATTATCAGGACGACTGTTTCTTCTAGTTGATTTTGCAAACATGACTGGAGTCCCGAGTAGGAACAGGGAGCTTACTAAAAGCTATGTTCGTGCGTGTGTAGCAGATACAACAAAGATAAGAAGGGTTCAAATTACCCTTTATTTGCTCATCGATTTTATAGACGTTCCCGAACTTCGGGATACAAAGACCAACCACTTGTGGTGTGAACGTAAAAGAATATAAAGCTACTAACTAACTAAAATTTAAATAAGAGCTAACTTTTAATATTTTACACAGATGACTAGCACTAAGACTGGCCTTTTAAGTTACTACGTCTGTAGTACGCAAACTGAGGTAAACTACAATACGTCTTTAACTTTGAAGAGGTTTAACACTTCTGGCCTGAAAGGCGGACAGTAACTGATGGCAAGCTCGCGTGAAGACTCGTAGGAAGAGGGCTCTCTCTCCTTCTGCTCTTGGCAAAAAGCCACACTTTAAATACTTAAGCGTTAGCAAGTACAATTTGCATAAACATAATCACGCGTTAGTTCTGGCCGGAAGTGGAAAATAAGATGATGGTAAAGTTTTAAAATAAAATAAACATTAGTGAGCTTAAAATCCGTACAGTATTAGTCGGAAGATGTAGAGGAAAACTCGAACGTTTGCTGTAGTCTCGAGTCAATAATAATCTTCACAAATGAATAAAAAACGCCTGAAATTAACTTAAGCTGAGATTATGGCTCTAATTAGGCTCAACACTGGATGATCATCGCATTCAAGGATACAATATCACTGAAGACGAAGATTCATAAAGTCTGAGTGCAGGGTCGTCTCTAGGCTTTTTGCAGCCGTCACTGGCGCTGGCCCTATCTGATTGGAAAAAACTCAAAAGGAATTAAAATTCGCTATGAATAAAGTTAAAAAAAACATTGAGTGCTTAATATAACTCAGTCAATAAACATAATAATTCTTTAATTCTGCCTGACATAAAATCATATCTCAACTCAACTTGGGACATATACTCTCGTCAAAGGCAACAAGAAAAGACACAGCTGAAAAAATTATGTTTTAAATTCTCTAAAATATATTTTTTAGCTATTTCCAAAACATAGCTAACTTAGCTTCAAAATTCATTTAAATTCCGGTAAACTTTAATAGCCTTTACTTTCGGGTCCATGGGACTATTTATATAGTTCCAACACATATTTGAGCAGAAATACAAATTGTATAAAATAATAAGTCAAATGATAATAAAAATACAATTCTTTTCTGGAAATTAAAGAATATATAAACCGCACATGGAACATACCAAAATTATAAGAACGCAACACAAAATTAAGCCTGCTAAATAGTAAAATAGAAGAAATAAATATACAGCAGTGCAAATTCTATAAAAATCAGTGCCTGAGAAAATACAAAATAACATACGTAAAGAAATACAAGTGTATTCATAAAATAAAAACAATACGTTCTTTATAGTTTAGATTGAGCTCGTGGTAATGTTAAAATACTCTGATTTGTTTGAATTAGGATAAGTTCATAACTGAATTTTGATATAACATTTTAAATGCCAACAGATCTGATTTAGGTTGCCTAAAAAGCACCGAATTTTTTTAATCAGTTTTGTTCTGCAAAATTTGGCTCAATAGTATATATATATTTAGGGAAAATTGCAATTTATTGATGATTCTTTGATTTCATGAATATCATAGCATCTTCCGTATACTTGGCAGCTCAGTATAAATTAGTCCATGAAATTTATTCATATAAACATTGAAAACATCCTTATTCACTGAGATTCTTACTTGCCTACAAAGCTTACAAAAGTGCTTTTATGCTGGAGAAGAACAAATTTTGACAATACAAAACAAAACAAAATCATTATTTTATTGTAATCAGTATGAAGTAATCTGTAAGGTAGAGGAATTTGTCATTTCCCTCCCCTGCAGCTAATTTAGACGGGGGTAAGTATTGTTTTGAAGACAATTCAAATAGGAAGATTATTTTGAACCTCGTGTATTCCAAATTCAGAAACATTCTATTTACGCACGTCATGAGTTTCAAAGTTTCTGAAATAATATACTTGACTCCAAAAATGATTTTACTTACTGATAAAATCAACCCTTTTAAAATTTGGTGATGAAATATTTTCGAAAAGATCTTGAGGTAAAGTCGTTATTCTGTTATCCCGAAGGTATACCACCGAAAGAACGGGCATGTCTGAAAAAAGGTCTCCTGGTATGGAAGTCAGTAAATTGCCACTGAAAATATAATGACATAGAATATTCAAATATTTCAGAAAGATAGTAAATAGAGAAATGCACATTTTATTTCATCGTTGGGTTTTGAATAAATACAACATAAAAATTGAATGCTTTTAAATAACATTTTAAAATTGCAATTTAAGGGACAACAAAAATCATATTATTTTGATTATGACAAAGCACGCAAAGACTGTCTGCCTAAAGAGGAATACTTTCTTAGAGAAATTTCTAATGGAAGTTATGTCGAATTCATATAACACATGAAGAATAGATCAAAATGGCTTGTGTAAGCATGGTTGTAGATTATTTATTGTGACTAATGCATCAATACTGTAAATTATTTATTGTAATTAATGCGTTTGTCATAATTCATGTATGAAGTAAACTCTAACTATATCCTCTCCACATAGCTAAGATTTCAGTAATGTACAGAATTTCTGTTGCTTGAGATTTGACACCATTCAGCAGTACACTGGTGTGCAAAAATTAAGGACCAGACGGTTTTTTCAATATAACTTTGTACAAAAGCTTTCCAAATCAACACATTTAATACCGTAAGATCCCCAATACGTAAGGACATGAGTAATGTAAGCAACACTTACTAAAAGAGAAATCAGAGGGATAAAAAGAAGCTTTATTGAAAAAGTAGCATGGAGCGCAATGCGACTGAAGGCCGAAACATCCCTGTGATGGGTGTCCCGCAAGAAACATCCGGTCTTTAATAGGGGATATGATCTTCCCTGACTGCTAGGCAGGTTTCACATCATTTGTGCATGCTGGATATGTGGTTGTTAATGAGCTGTTGAGACACTGCTGCTCGTTCCTCTTGTAGCACCAATCGCAGTTTCGGAATCGTTACTGGCGATAAGTTACGTGCTGCCACGGGTCTCCCTAGTAAGTTCCGTACATGCTTGACGGGATTTAGATCCAGAGACCTTGCCGACCAATCCATGTGTTCAATATCTTCACTCTCCAACAGCTCTTCGACAGTAACTGTGCGATGAGGTGGAGCGTTGTCGTCCATGAAGAGGAACTGAGGACCCATAGCCCTTGTGAAAAGACGCATGTAAGGAAGAAGAACCTCGTTACAATAGCAGTCCCAGGTGACGAACCTCCTTGGGAGATATGAAGGTCGGTCCGGCTACCAAGCATTATGTCTGCTCGAACGAGAACTCCGCGACCTCCAAAACAGTCCCTTTTGATGATGTTGAAGGGGTTATTGCGTGTTCCCCACTCTGTCCAGATGTGTATGTGTCTAGAATCGCAACTCAGACTAAATCTGCTCTCATCTGTAAAGAGTACTCGTCCCCATTCATTGTCTCTCCAATTCCGGTGTTCCCGGCACCACAGAGAACGCCTTCTCCGATGGGCAGGCGTTAGAGGTACACACCGTACAGGGCGTCGTGCAAACAGACCACCACCGTGCAGTCTTCTGGCCACGGTAAAACGCGATATCGGTCGTCCAGTCGCCTGTGTCGTGTGTCTAGCGATTTCTCCCGCTTTCTGCCACCTGTTTCTTCTGTTTCAATATACCGGTCATCTGCGGGTGTGGTTCCTCGTGGACGACCACTACTTAACTCCCGGATAGCTGTTCCTGTAGTTTGAAATTGTCTCCAAAGTCGTGAAACGATGTTGTGAGCAATTCCGAACTCTGCAGCCACACTTGTCACACTGCGGCCTTCCTCCAACTTCCCAATGATTCGACCTCGGGTAAAAGCATCCAGATGTCGTCTAACAGATTGATTATTCGCCATTTCTCGCTGAGGCAGCAACTCGGTGTGATTTTAACTGCTATACGCCGTGCAATCTCTTTGCCAGAAATACTGATCTTACACCGACAACATGCTTTATACTACTCAGACACTCCCCCATTACGTCTACCTGCATATCTGCGCATGTGCTACCGTACATCACCTTACTTAATCTCCTGATTGGTCTTTCTGTCCGTTCTGCCTCTTCGTTCAGCTGATACTGCTAATTTTTCGACTTCGTCCTTAATTTTTGCACACCAGTGTATTTCTTTAAAAATGATGCATGCAGATGCAACCATTGTAAATTCTTAAAGTTTATAGTTCTACCGTCTCAAACGCAACCCTGGCTGGCATTCTGCCAAAACACATAGGCTCGTCCAAAAGGGGTGTTATTACTTGCTACGACGTGAAAGGTCAAGTGAAAGTCTTCTCTTCTCCGGAAGGAGATATGCTGGAAGGAAATAAAGTCTCCATCCTCCCACCCTATTTTGAGAAGAATCGGTCCAAATGGCGCATGCGTGTTTGCGCTCATGGTCGCGGATAAGGCGGTCGAACTATCCACATGATATTCGAATGCCTCTTCATAATATCAAAAGTTCTTGTCATCTTTGGATAGCTTCAGCAGAACGAATCAGCAGTTTCCACACCTAGAGTTTTCATATCTATCTCTCAGAAGCTTACGATCATTGAGCGACATTAACTGGCCATCTTACTTGACTGATTTAACAACATCTGACTGTTTCGTTAGGGGTCGTTTCGTGCTGAAAACATATAACACACATTTTCATTCCAATTTTGAGGTTAAAGATCGAATTCGGATGTAAATGCTACGAATTTCTCGCCATTCTGCACCAAGAGTTCAAATTTAGATCACTACTCTAATCAAAATTTAATTTCGCTGGATGTTTTTACCATCTGGAATGCTAATAGCATATTTAACTGCATAGTGGTCACGTGCCCTGAATGGTATTCAAAACCTAATGATACTGTAAGAATATGTACAATATGTTGAGTGTTTTCTTTAATTCATGAGTGACATTTCTAAGCTATTATTGCAAAATTTCGGATATTATCATAACTTTTTATCTTAGATTATAAAGATAGAGTACTGTCTGTCTAGCAGAAGAATAGTTCCCGCCATAGTATCTGGAGGGTGCCGGTCGCTATAACAATAGGGCTAGTATATTTCAAATAGGGACGAATCAAGGGTTGCTTAATTGCTGTTTTGTTTTTGGCGACTGTTGGCTGAGGGGAAAAGAGTTTATCATTCGTCTTCAAGACGCCAATGGGACCCCAAGACGCCGCTGCCAATGGGGCGATGAAAGAAGGATGTGGACGGCAGAATGGAATGAAATTGTTGATACTAACGAGCCACGCTTCTGTCTGCAACACCACGATGGTCGGATTCGAGTCTGGAGACACCGCGGAGAGAGGATGCTGATCAGCTGCGTTATGCACCGCCACACTTCTGCACCAGGAATTATGGTATGGGGCGGTATTGGATATCTCTCTCACACTGCTCTAATACGCATTGCCGTACTTTAAACAGCCAGCGCTACATCTCCGAGGTGTTGGAGCCAGTTGTCCTTCCTTACCTTCAGGGCTTGCCCACAGCCATACTTCAACAGGATAATGTGCAACCACACGTGGCACGCATTGTCCGAGGGTTCTTCGTCAATCGCCAGATTGAATTACTTCCCTGGCCGGCTCGCTCTCCGTATCTTTTGCGGATAGGAAACATGTGGTCCATGGTTGCTGAACGATTGACTCAGATTACATCCCAAGCTGCCACACCAGATCAACTTTGGCAACGTGTGGAAGCTGCTTGGTCTGCTGTACCCCAAGAACACATCCAAAGTCTCTTTGAATCAATGCCGAGGCGTGTGGCAGCGGTGATCTCCAACAATGGCGGCTACTCTGGTTACTGATTCTGGAAGGAACCACACTTTACAGAAGTCTATAATTTGATACTTGGTGAACATGTTATCTACTAAATAAATTTTGTTGTGATATCTCTTGTCTTTCTTGGTGTTGCAATTTGGAGGAGTGTATATCTAATTGTCATCGCACACGGTATAGTCAAAGATTAATTATAATTTTAAAATAGCTCTCGAATAATCTTGGATATGTAGTCCATTTGTGTAGATTTTTGCTAAACACTGTTACGTTTTCCCAGTTTTATTTCTTATTAATGAATCGAATTTAGTTAAGAACATTATACGCGGTATCTTATGGAAAAATATTCGAAGCAATGAAATTATGCATAATTATAATATTCATTCCCCTTTTTCCTAATTGGGTCATCTAAGAGGGAATCTTCCAACATTGTTCCCGTGCCCTATTTATACATGAGTTAGGCAGTATCCTTAGATGGGCAGATCCTTAGTATCCATGGGAATATCCTTGTCACCCTGCAGAAGGATGGATCTGAGTTATGGCAAGCCAAATGAATGTTCGGCATTGATGTTAACATCAGGATATTGGAAAAAAATTCCAAAGCGGAAAATCATCCTTTTGAGTGTGTGGCGAGGGGGGGGGTTAGCAAAGTGAAGAATCACAAACAATCCCCTGCATTTCAGCTTTTGAAAGGTCACAAGCATCTCGAACAATTACAAGATGTAAAGCTGTTCGAGAGTCTTCTCATGGAGTATGCCGAAATTATCTTTCGGTCAGTACCAAGACCGACGATCTTCACCAGCAGCTAAAAGGAAGAACAATGAATGATATGGCTACTGTTGCATCGAAATAAGTCTTAAGCAACATGAAATGAGATTTCCTACGGCATGTTTTCAGGAGAAGAACAGCAGTGCTTGCACTGAAATTAAAAAATTTGCTAGCGCAGTTTTCCTTTGCAATGGGTTGGATCATAAAGCTTAGAAAACCTGTAGATATGTTAGGTTATTTTAAGGAGATGACGTGAAAAATGAGCAATGCCCTGGCCGGGACTCGAACCGGGGACTCGCAATGGCAAACCGCACACTGAGTTGATCAATGTTAACGAATTTCGCTTACTGCGCATGCTCAATGGTGTACCGTTGGCGTGGGAGAAAATACTGGCGAATAAAAATAAACAATCCTACACAAGCTTGTTCGTCATGTAGGCTTTAGCAACTCTTTATGATTGCAATACTATGGACACTTTTTTATGCTTATTGCACTTGCTTCTGTTTCATTTCATTTTGGTTTATTTTGTTCATAAACATTGCATTTAATATCAGTTATTTGTAATAATTTCTTTGGCTTTAATTCGGTAATTTAAACTAGATCTATTCCTTAAGTTGTTAAAGTATTTATGAATGGAACGCATGGTAAATAATCGATTGCTTTTATTCCTCAGAGGTACAATCAATAAACAACATCATGTAATGTTTCCTGTTTTGTAATCCTTCTGAAACGAAAATTTGGGGAGTTTACAATCGTTATTTACACCTAAGTAATGAAGCAACGTACGACCTAACAAGTTTTAAAACCCCGAACTGTTTACGTCCAGATAACAGAACATCAACCATATACCATATGTATCTTCTTTTAAAATTACGCTAAAGTCGTAATTGCGCCCAATTCTCTTCTGGGCATGCGCAGTGTGCGTAATTCGTTTATTATTGTTCAACTGAATGTGCGGTCTGCCATTACGCAACCGGGATCTCTCGAATACGCGCCGAGTGCGCTAACCGTTACACCACGAAGGCATGTTGAAAGGTGGGAGAAAATACCTTATGAACTGCATTTCGTAAATCATTTGCATTCTTAGTTTCCGTATTTTGGACCATTCGCATAGACTGTTTAATTAGCATTAAAATTTGTGTTTTACTAATTTCCGATTCTTGATAAACTAACTGAAGAATGAAATGATTCAAATTCTAATCTTAGACTGACTAAATTTTATAGGAAAAGTGTTTTTACTTCGAGTAAACCTGGCAGAAATGATTCCTTTAAAGAGCAAAAATAATCTGCTAAAATGTATGCTACATCAAAATGCTTTTCCCTCCGTTAACTAGAATGCTAAAAAATTCTATTCTTACATGCAATAAATACATACAGTGCAAATGTTTTGCTGTTACAGGATATGAAAATCAATCGTTTATTACTTACTTCAAATGTAGGAACTCTAATTTATTAGCGGGCTTAGAAATCATGGATCTGGAAACGGACGTCAATTTATTATTTTGCAAGGAAAGGGAATTGAGGTCATCAAAAGCCACAAACAATTTGTCTGGAACTGAAGTGAGTCCAGTACTGTCAATTGAAACCTTATGGACTTGACCATTAGCAATATGAGCAAAGTCGGTGCTTATTTCTGGCATGGGAGTGTCATCAATCACGATGGTCAATTCCTCTTCTAATCAAAAAGAAAGAAACCAATTTTAAATTCTTAAAAAATGCTATCAGTTTAATTTTTTTTAAATAAATGCCGGATTAATCTAGTACGTTTAGTAAAAAAAAATAATTTCTTGGCAAGAAATGAAAATGAATTAATAAATAAAAACGAGCGCAGTCAATCTTTTTTCAATTCATTTCTATAATCTCATTTTTATTAATTTTTTATTGTATTTGAGCAAGGTAAATCAGCCTCCTTTCTTATAGTTAATATAAAAACGCTATCGTTAATATACGAATTATAATCAATCAAACTAAAAATGTATCAAATAGTGATATAGCATTTTATGAAACAACTACAATCAGAACTAAACTTCTTAAATTAGAAATGCAAAAGTCTTCAGAACAGATGAACAAAAATAAATTATAAATTATCAATCTTTTAAATTTAATAAAAAAAAATCTGAAAGATTTCACATTTTAAATTACGTCCGAACGGACGTTTTTTAGCATTTTGTGTGTTACCTTTATTTATTAAATATCATGTTCTTCGCACTTAAACCATAAAATTCAATTCAAGAGCAATATCGCAAAATAATTTTAAAATGAGCATATCCAATACAGAGTCTTGCCCGCTGGAGATAAAAATGTTTTTTCTCCACAATGTTGTCATCCTCGCTTTGGAATCCTTGAGTTTGTTAATCAAAAATTTGCTAAAGTTTTACAAAGTATGAAATCGATAATAAAACAAATTCCAAATTTCAAAACTGGGCTTCCAGATGCCCATATTCGCAGCAGGATTACGTCATTCAAAATTGGATGGCTCTAGGTACCGTCGTTTTATCACAATGCGAGAAACATCCATACATTTATACAGATTCTTCATTATTTAATTTCTTTAAATATAATACAGGACGATAATATTTGGTGGCAACACTTTGAAAAATGAAACAAAGCTTGTAGTGATTAAATTGCAATCACATTAAAATTCTCAAACGTACCGGAAGCAGGTTTCGGTAGCTTCCGGCTCAGTTTAAAAACTTCTTAAAAACTGATAGCATAGAATGAAGCCTCAATATCCAAAAACTTCTAAATTAACTTTTTTTTTTCTCTTAAGACTTCTAACAAACAGAAACTTGCTTATAACAGCAGACTTGAAGTTTTTGTAAGAAAATTGATTACGAAATAACCTTAAGCAAAAATAAAAACAAATTCATATGTTAATAACCAATTACCAAAGAGCGTTTTGCATCGATGTGAACACCGAATCTGAAAATTCTGGTAACCGTTTCACGAGTTCTACAAAATTAAACTCGAAGCTAAAGTTTTGACTCAAAAGTTTAGCTTCGAGGTTAAGGTGAATTAGTGAGAGTAAGATTTTATTCTAACATTTTAAAATTTCTAGCTTAATACTTAGTTGCAAACTAACGAAATTCTGAATATTATTCAAATACTCGGAATCTAATTTCCTAAGTAACATTACCTGAATAGAATTTTTTCAGTTGTTTCCAGTCCCAGTTTTTAACTCTGCAATGATCAAGTTTGATAACGGCTGAGCCTGAAGTATATACTTCAGGTATATCCTCTGATCCAGGTGGAATTAACCCATCCATCACAACATGCTTTATAGCAATATCTACAGTCTTCGAAGAAAGTAGGTTTTTCCATAGTTTGGCAGGAATTCCGGATACTTTGCTGTTAACCAAAAAGAAGTGCACATAGCCCCCGCACAAATTAGGTATATTAGCTAGTTTCTCTAGCTGTTCTTGGGATGTTAGTCCGCATGCAATATAACATGAGCCATCATAGTATGTCTTGCATGTACAAGGACTGATTGAGGTCTTCGGACATTTATCCTCTTGAGCTATGCATGTACCGAACGCGCAGACTAAGAAGAGGAAGAACTGCAGATGCATGTTGGATATATCTGCAATGAAAGATCGGAAAGTATAAACTTAAATTATGACATAAAATTTCACTGCACCACATGATTTAGATTTATAGGCATTGAAATATTTAAGTATGTTGTTAGACTTCAAACGATATGTAGCTATATGCTGTAAAACTTGAAATTGTAATAAGTTATTTTAGTACATTTTTATAAATTTTTAATGTTTCAGTTCTTTTTACCGTTATATTCAGTAATTTCTTCTTTCTAAGTAAAAACAATAAAAACCACATTACAGAGGCAGACATACGAACTTATACCTCATCTTGAATACAGTACGCTGGAGAGAAGGGGCTCTCAGACCTAGGCTTAAGATGCCCTTGCCAACCAGACAATCCGCAAATGGGTTGTAATGCCCCAAACCCTAGAGGCAATCCAAGGGGCATAACCTCCCGGTCAACTGAAGGGGACAAAAACGTACATAATCTGGGAATAAGTAACAGAAGTCAGTGGCGACCGGCAAACAGCCATCAACAAAGGCAACATAGTACGTCGTAATCTGCCCCCCCACAGTATTGACCAAGGACAGCCAAACCCCCAAAGGACAACCTTCGATATTGAACCGTATAACGTCCCCGCAACCAAGGGGCAGACAGGACAGTACCAGTACGGTCCCTGCCGAGCCTGAACCTATCACCGAATAAAGGATGGTTCTACGAGTAGTAACTGTGAAGACCCTCAGAAGTCGAATCTGTCTAGGTAGAGGTCCCAGCAAGAATGCCGGGAGGTGCCCGTCAGTCGACTCCACGGGAGATCGTCTTGAATACAGAAGAGGTTACTTAATAATAATAATTCATAAGGGTAAACCAGATCAATTTTAAATGTACTGGCAATGACTTTAAAGCTCTTTAAAGCTTGACTTTAAAGCTCCCTAGTTGATTTCTTATCATGTATCCTATCTATAAGAGTAAATCTAAATTTAAATTACTAATTTTGGTTGAATATCAATTTTATCAGTAGGAAGTAAAATGAAAATGGTCATGAACGGCTTCATCAATTCTTAATTTGTTGAACGTAATAGAAACTACAAGATAAATCCATAAATCAATCAACAATGTTCAGTATTTAGACAGAAGAATTGTGTACCTAGGGGTAGAGTGAAAGCTATTTTGAAATGAGTTTAGATGACATTAAAACTAAAAGACTATAAATGCCCTTTAAGGTGAAATAATGTCATCTGAAATGAGTTCTTAATTATATTGTTACGTTGTGTACAGGTTCGCGAATTTGGACTGATTAACGGCAGCACTTGATGAAGAATGAAAACACAATTTATTAGCCAGTATTACTCAGGACAGCTCCAAAAACATGTCTACAGTCGTCGTTTTCGACTACGACAAACACGCTGAAACAATCAACAACACAGCTTTCAGGCTATCAGGCTATAACGGTGAAGACAGCTTCACGGCAAAGCACTAGAGTACGGTTCCCGACTCGGTTCGGTCGTTCTCGGAACTCAACGTACTCTCTCGAGAGTCTCCACCCTACAACTCGCGATGCACTCGATAACCTCAACGATGCACACTCTCGATGCAGCAACTCGCGATATACTCGACACTGGACTAGACTGCTAATCCGCGTACAGGCAGAGTTTATATGACATTTGGCTTGCCTTCGGGAATATTCTGGGACAAACTGATAAGAATTCGTTCAGAATGTTCTTACTCCGTCTACGGCATATCGCCAATTTCGTCGCCAAATGGGCGATTCCCAGCTAAATCTGACAACCCTGCTTTCCCTTGTCATTTTCTGGCAACCCTAAAAACGCTTTGAGGCGAAGCTATCTTACCGCAGCTGGACACTTTTTAACAATATTTCAAATCACTTGTAGGGTTTTATTTATTTTTACTAATAGTTATTTTTGTTATATACTAAGCTGTAAAATACTAGTAGTTTAAACAAATAAGGAATTTGCGTTGTGT
>KL822215.1:0-12878 GCA_000611955.2 Stegodyphus mimosarum
ATATCGCCACATTTGGCGACCACATATATCCGGGGAGCAACTGGGGACTTATATCAGAGTAGAGCCGAGAATCTATCCGCAGCTGTTTGTATAGTCTTGTGCATGGTATGCACCAGGCAACCAATATCCTCTATGTTTTCATTTATTTGTTTCAATTTATGATAAATATTGCACGTTCCTTTTCTTTGAATAATTCTGAAGTTCGCATTAGCATTATTACCGCAGAAAGTTACACATTTACTTATGTTGAATTTAAATTCTTTTAACGGGCCAATGCAAAAATTGTTGATCGCTTCTGCTGTTTCATTTGGCAGAGAAATGATCCTTAGCAATTGAAATTGTATTCTTTTATACATGTCAAAATACTGGATGCCAAAAGCAAACATTTTTGTTGATTTATGATTGCTAACATCTGTAGTGAATCCAGAAAAATTATATTTTTCAATAATGATATTAATATTTTGAAGAGAATCTGAAGCAATAATTGATTTAATTAATGCAGTCATCTCGATTCGTGCTGACAAAAATTTACGTGCAATTGCTGATTCCGAGTACAAAACTGCGGTTGGAATGCGCTTTAGCCCACTGCTTGGCGCCGATTGTTTTTGAATGAGCAATAAACGTGCCAACATGGGTAACTCCGTATATCCGCGAACATGGCTGACTGGGTATTTTGAAGCTACGGAAACATATAGATTTCGCGCATCCGTATTTCCTATTTTATAAAGAACGGTTTTATTGGTAATGTGAGATGATGTAGCGGTTTATTCGAAATTCTTACGTGTTAATTTGAGTAGTTATTTCAGTTCTCGTTTTATTCTTTGAATGCGGTGTTTTTCTATTGAGTGTTTGCTATTTTCGTACGTATATTTCGCTAAATACCAAGTCGCTATGGATTTAGCTGTGATGCTGAGAGAGGTGAGTGAATGTACATGTACATTTATTACTTTATTGGAAGTGCAAGTTGCTTAATTTTTATATTTTGTTGCCTTTTATTGAAATAATTTGGCTCAGCTGAAGAACAGAACGTTGGTATCGTTTGCAATTTATTTTTTTATTCTGTTGATTTGTGCACATTGCCTACATTGTGCAATTCGCTGATTTCTTTTTTAAGTTAAAACGGAACGCTGTGCACATGGCATTTTCTTGTAATTTATTTTCATTATTTTAGCTTATTTTGTTGATTTGTGTACGTTGCCTACATTGTGCAATTCGCTGAAGTGTTTTTTAAGTTTAAAAGGAACGCTGTGCACATGGCATTTTCTTGTAATTTATTTTCGTTATTTTAGCTTATTTTGTTCATTTGTGTACGTTGCCTACATTGTGCAATTCTCAGATTTTTTTTTAAGTTAAAACGGAACGGTGTGTACATGGTATCGTTTGTAATTTTAATGCCCTTTTAAAAAAAATTCCTTCTTTCTTGGATGCCATTTTGGTTATGTTTTCGCGGAGCGTGTCGGGAAGGTTATGTAACGGCATAAAATGTGTAAGTGTTACAACATAAAATGTAAATAATTAATTTAAACCTAACTGACAAATATTTTAATGATCGTAATGTTCGTTTTGCATATTATTTTATTATCTTTTTGTGGCAACAGTTTCCATACTAATTTATGCTTTAGAATTCTATGTTTTGTTTAAAATAGGTTTTCGCGGAGCGTGTCGGGAAGGTTGCAATTAATTGCAAAGACGTTTCGCAGAAACGCGCTGAATTGGCGATTTTCAAAACATCGCCAAGCAGTGGGCTAAAGCACATTTTAACCCAAAACTTTATTAACATATTATTGCAATTTGTACTGCGAAGTGTATAATGATGTTTAATTGTATGATATACATTAGTCAATTCAGCTGCATTTATTGTATATTCTTCATCAGAACTAGGTTTGCTGCAAAAAGGAAGCTATTGTTCGTGAAGAACTTGCAGTTGATATGTTGCAAATTTGCTTTTTCGACTCTAAGTGCTCCTTAATATCTGCTCAACTGCCATACCTAATACTCATAAAGGACATATATACTGTACATTCTACTTCCTCTGCATGTCTACCTTTTGTTATGAACTTCCATTCTTTCGAGTAATCTTCTTTATACATATGTATATTTACCCTTTGGCATTTCAAGGGATCTAAAATTAATATAGTAATTAATGAAATTTACTTTTATATTAATTTTCTAACTTATTTAATATACAAACCAGTTATCTAATTACAAAATAGGGAAGATATAATTTTAATGCAAATTGAACAAACTTGATTTTAAAAAATTAGGTTAAACTGAAAAATTATTTCAAAAAGGAAAAAACAAATCTTATTACAGTAGGAGTCGAAAAACTAATGTTTCAAGTCTTGAGCAAACAGTGTGCTCTCAAAAAATGCGAAGTTAGAACCAATGTGCTGTTATCTGTACGAAAGCCATCAGCAAAGTGAAAAAATATACGAAACACAGGTTCATTACCCGCGCTAGTGTATGGCCAGGGCTACAAGGAAAATGTAAACAAGTATGTTAGTGTGCTTAAGCTTACAATCATTTACATCTGTTTCATAAAATGAGCGAGCTGCTTGCTCATGAATAGCAGTATTTTTTTTCAAATACGATTTTTGTAAAATATGCAAAACTGAGACAATAGACTGTCCCGAAGACATTTATCGGGACTCCGGAACAGACTAGCTAAAACTGGGACAATCCTGGAAAACCGGGTGTTTGGTTACCCTGTTTATAATGCAAATTAAAAATAGAAAAGAATCTTCAAAATTTTGTGCTTTATTGTCTCTTTTGTTATTTTTAACTCAAGAGATATTCTGTATAAAAATTATATTCAATTGATGTTTGCAAACACGACTTCTCTAACAGAAATAAGAATTCTAATCTGGCAAAATTATGGTCGTAACAGAATGTAATTCTGTCAGATCATTTTAATTTAATTTCATGGGATTAATTGAAGTAACATTGCATCTTTTGTGCTCTCCTTGTTTTATTTAATGAATCGGGAAATCTGAAATAAACAACACGTGGTGCAACATTTTCCGCCATCTGAATTTCGAAAATTCGCCATATCCTCAGGAGTAATTTTTTGAAGCCAAGAGGGAAATGGCTTTAATTGGCTCTTTCCAAAAATTCCCTCTTCAGCCCAATATCAGCGGAAAAGCTCTGCTGTGTGAAAATCTGTAGGCAAAGTGTAGTGTTTGCTTTGAGAATTTAAACCATACACATAGAAGAAATTGTAAACGATAGTTATTGTTGTCATTAAGTAAATCTACGTAATTTTTTTCATCCTAGTATATAATATTATGATATACATAACTCCAGCATTATTAACTTTTAGGGTTTTCTTCCGCAAAGCGCCCAGTAAATGTAAACACCGCCAACATTGGCAATAATAGTTCAAACCTGGTAAACCCGTCAGATTCAACAGATTCCTTTTTTCGAAGGTTGCAACCATTGCTCTTACGTTGATTTTTGTTCAGTTACCACCTTCACTGTTTGCATTTGCAGATTTAAACTTTTCTTCAAATATTTCTTACTATTTTTTCGGATTTTCACGTTATTTTTATGAATTTTTAACAATGAATAGATAGAAACGTTTTCATATAATTAGTGAAGTTTTCGGAGACAGATGCTTGTTCGCGGAAGAAAATAATGGCGAGAGGGGGTGAATGATAATCGGAAATACGAATAGTTGGATTTTTTTGCGCAATACATTTATAAAATAAAAAAATAAGTATGAGAAGAATATAATTTATTACTAAAAAACTTTCATGTAACCAGATAGCTGCAATTCAGTTTCTATTTAAAATGAGAATATTTGCTGATTTCATTTATGTGTTGATAATAGATTTTCATAGTTTTTGAAGTACTTTGAAATTACACAATGAAGATATAAACTATAAAAGTACTTTTTGATTTTATGCTTTTATAATTTCCTTAGAAACTGCACTGTTAAAAACAAGAATATTTTGGAATTTTATAATATTGAAAGATATTCAAAGGCAGATCCGAATTTTACTAATTTTTTCCATTAAATAGGCAACTTTGTCAAGAAAAGAGTTCATTATTACAAAGATCTCATTATTAGATTATTATTTCACTTCCATTAAGCTTAATATATTGTTTCCCGTGCTTATTTTAATACAAATTTAATTTCGTATGTCACGTTTAATCAGTTAATTTTACATCCATATGCTTTTATATATTGTTTTCTTTGCTAACCTGAATTTATGTCATTTAGTATTTACCTTATTTTGATTATGTGCACTAAATATCACATTTACGAGGCTTACTTCCATGTGTTTAATAACCGTACGCCGCTCATCGTCGACGTCGATCAATCAATGGTGAGCTTGGCGAGTATAAGTGCAACGGCGCCAACGGAATCTTTGCCGAAGCACCAACGGGCGCTTTGTGGAAGTGCTTCCAACTTTTATACTTCTCTTTTTTACTTTTAACGATTAATTTGACCAGTTATCCATAATAATAGTTATGTATGTTTGCGAACATGTTCTTTATATAAATGCAGTAATGATCATGAAAATGCAATATATATCACATAGTTAAAGATGAAAGTTTTAAAAAATAAAATATGCATGTATTTCCGCAACAATATTACTTCCTCGAAATGTATTCCAGGTTATTCAATCATCATCTAATCCGGTTTCTATTGGATAATCCGGATTCTTTTATGCACATAATTTTACTTATTGAGGTTAAGAGATTTATTTTTATTTCTTGTTTAAGTGCGAAAATAGTTTTCATGTATACGAAATGTCCAGGCACTGTAAGATAGCTATCCTGCAAAGCAGGTTTAGGGTTGCCAGAAAATGGAAAGCAAAGACAAAGTTGCTATATTTGGCGAGAAATCGTCCATTTGGTGATCAGATTGGCGATATGCTAAAGAGGCATGGAGAACCTTCTAGAACAAATTCTTACTGGTTTAGCTCAGAATGTTCTCGAATACAAGCCAAAAGCTATATAAACCCAGCTGGTATGCAGAGAGTGAGTAGGTGCGGAGTCTAACAAGTTGATAGTCAGTCAATTTCTAGTCTACCGAGTTGGTAGTCAGTCAGTGAGCGTCTTATAATCTAGAGATGAGTTGGTCGTGGAGTGGATCGAAAGAGTCTGTTAGTGTATCACGGGTTTCTGCATCATCAAGATTTATCTTAGAGTGTGTTGAGCTCCTAGAACGACTGAACTGAGTCAGGAGCTGTACTCTAGTGTATTGTAGAGTGCATCACGATTTGTAACGTGAAGTGTCTCGAGAGTAGGTAGAGTTCCAAGAACGACCGAGCAGATGGGAGCTAACTCTGGTGCTTCGCTGTGAAGATGTCACCGTTATAGCCTGAAAGCTGTGTCACTGATTGTCTCAGCGTGTTTATAATAGTTCTTCGGCAACTGTAAAATTGTTTTTTGAGCTGTCTTGAAAAATACTATCTAATAAAGTGTATTTTAATACTTCATCAAGCATTGTCTTTATTCACTCCACATCCAGGAACTGCCTTAATGTACTTAAGGTGAAGAAGAGAAAAACATAACAATACGAATCTATGTATTCTTTACTTAATGTAAAATATATAGAATCTTATATACTATGCGTGGAAGCATGAAAATATAACTAACGGGAATGTTCAATGAAAGAAGCATCAATTAAGGAGGAAAACAAATATGTCTCAAACCCAGTAAAAGAATTTGGGGGATCGGAGTGTATACATCCATCTCATTATATCTTTCCATATATAATCGTCTGGTGTAAAAGGAAAAAAAGATATTTATGTTCTGAAATAAGAAATGAATTTATATTCTGAAATTTCATTCCTGTTGGAAACAGTAAAATCAAACATTGTATTCAATAGAATTTGCTCTTCAGTATTCTTCAGTTTATACATATATTCAGCCTTCATTCTCATTTATTTTTAAATAAAAGCAACAAGTGCAGTTCACTCTTGAATTTTATTTTACTTTTTAAGGCTAAATATAACATATTGGGGTGTTTTTTTTCTTCCTTCCTTGACATAAGTATCCCCTGTAGAGTCATTTTTCATTGTTTAAGATGCATGGACTACCATAACCTATAAGGTATTTCTTCCGCCTTTTTAGCATGCCTTCGTGGTGTAATGGACAGCACACTCGGTGCGTATACGACAAGTCCCAGGTCTCGACAAGGCATTGCTCATTTTTCATGTCTCTTGCTTTGAAATAACCTAACGTCTCTACAAACCTACATTTGAAAGTCTTAAATCATAAACAAAATTTACAATAAAGGATTTAGAAAAGTCATAATAAAAAGACTGTTATGTTAGGGCAAGTGGCAAATTAAGTAATGAATTTCAATAAAAGTCCTTTCACAGTATGATACAGCTAGAACTCAAAAAAGAATGCTATGAATACCAGAAGAAAGAACAATTCTTCCTGTTTGAATATACTTATCAAAAGAAATATTTTCTTTAACTATGAAATCCCTTAAAATCAAATATTGAAATAATCTAACTTTGAATGAGATATTTAATTCGCTGTGTCTGTATTGACAATTGAACAATTTTAAGTAGTTTTTGTGTCATAAACTGTAATTGTTTTTGTAGCATGAAATCAAAATGAAATAGATAAGATAATTTTTTAATTATTTAACTAATTTCACGTGAGTATGTTTAAAAAGAAAGCAATGAATTAAAGCATTAATTTAATTTCATTAAAAATGAATGATATCAGAGTATTTATATATTTAAATAGGGAAGACCAATCAAACTACTTTGGAGTTCGTTAATATGAATATAAATGGAATTTACTTGTATTCCTTCTGTTCAATTAGTGCAACGATTCAAATCCTAAGTTCTTTTATAACAAATTAATACTTAAGAATTTCTTTTGGTAAATAACAGTGTCTGAGAGAAATTTCACTCTCCTATGATAGTGTAAGGCTTCTTATATAAATGAAAGCAGACTTCAAAAAGGCTTTCATGTGAAATAACTAACTTAAAGAGATTAATTTGCAGTTTTTTATGCAGAAAGCATGTGTAACCTGACATTTTTTTATTCAGTTTCTGTTGCCTTTAATTCTAAAATTAATATTCCACTATTTTGACTTTCTGGCCGAAAACGGGGCTTCTGCTCTTCAGATTCGTATTTCTAAGATCCCTACATGTCATTCAATAAAGTTATAATAAAAACTAAATTTAGGAAATACTTTTAAAAATGGCCAGGGATACGATTTCGGCGGTATTTGATGACAAGGCATCTGTTATTTTGAATACTTCTACAAGGATTCCTGTTGGGTGTTTTGGACTGGGCACGAATGCTCGCTTGTCCAGAGACTTCGCCTAAGGGTTGTAAATTCATCATACTGTGTCTCATGGAACCTCCATGCTGTGTCTTGACTGATTCTTAGTTTAAGTCAGCTGAGTACTTGAAAATGTTCTCTGATCTAGAGGTTTTAAGTAATACTGTGAGGAAGTATTGAACGTAGAAAGTGACGGTCTGAGAACAAGAGAGAAACCACAGCATACAAAAATATTGTAGTAAAATTAAAGGAAAAACTATCAGTGCAGAAAACATCGTAATAGAAAATAAAGCAAAACCATAAGATTAATATTTCAAATCTTGTTTCAAAATGTAATCGCAAAAGACTAAGTGTCTATACATTGTCGAAAACGTGTGTATTTTACGAGAGTAATAAGTATACAAATCTATGAAATATATTTTTCCAAATATTATCTTAAGTTTTTAATTGAAAAGGGAAAAGAAAAATATTCATTTTATACTTTGTTTTATTTTAGAAAATGTTTAAAATGCAGCTCAGAATTATTTATTCATAATCCTTTGATCTATTTGCGTTCTACAGATTAGAAGCTTTAATACAAAAGTTTCATCCACTTCAACAACTTTAAATTAGATTTATGAGTAATCACAGAAGAATGTATTGTTCCATCAATCATACAGAAGTTATTGCTACTTTCTTAAAAAAGGACTTTATCATTGTGTGATTATTCTTAACTGATTTCCAAACTGCCAAGTTATCTGATTGGTTTATAAACACTTAATTTACATGAGCATTGCTGAAGTCTTGCAGTCAAAATTTCAACAATTTATAAATAAAAATACACTACATAGTAATAGACTTAAAGAAATTTAGCTAAATATCCTTTTAAGTATTAATTACCTGCTAAGCACATTCTTTTTAAATTTGTTTATTAGTTTTTAATTAAAAATCGCATTTGTTAACACATTATGAAAGGCTATGCAAGAGTAGGTAAGTAGATAATTTATTAAATCAACCACTTAACGAGCATTTCGGGCATTTTCCTTGGGAGATATGCCTGCAAGGAGAGCTTTCTAAGAGTAACTGAATTAAAGTTGCTGAATAATATGCTTTGTTTCTTGACGTCATATTTTTTTTTCAACTTCGCAGCTTTTGGATAGTATCGTAAACTTTATCAGGGATCCCCGACCTTAGAGCACATTTTAGAATATCGGTGGGGCGGTGAGCATATTTATTTTTCAAGAGAAATTTATGACTTGGCCTAGTTAATAATCCGCATAATATCCAAAAAAGTTATTCCAAAAATATAATTTTAAGATATAAAATTATTGATTATATTCTGATAGAAATTAAGTAATTACTGAATGACTCAGACAAAGGTCTGCAAATTCTTTGGTTTACGATTCGTTGGTACAAAATTTTTTTATAAAAATGTAATTGTTAAATTCAGTACGATATTTAGCATTGCATTTCATTATCCACTCTTTCACAATTAGGAGAGTCAATAATATTTCTGTCAGAAGCAGTCATCTAGATGTTTAATTGCAAATCGATATATCTACACTGAAAACAAAAAAGGGGGGCGACAGTTCTATATCCCCCGTTCTACTAGGCCGATTGACGAAATTCAACCCTGTTAACCTCATTAAGTGAAATTATGTGCATAAAAGAATCCGGATTGTCCACTAAAAACCGGACTGGATGATGATTGTATAGCCTCGAATACATTTCGAGGAAGTAATATGGTTACGGAAATACATGCGTATTTTATGTTTTAAATTCAACTTGAAAGCGCAACTTAGGATATGTATTAGATTTACATATGTTATTTGGGTAATTTCGGATGGTAATATATGGGTAATAATATAATAATATGGGTAATTTCGGATTTCTGCCTAGGCCTAAAAGGCCCCGGCCTAGTGGCCCTGGTGGCGGAATCTTTGCATAAGCTTAAAAGCCTGGCTTGCATTATCAAGAAGCTTTATCGAAAATAATATTATAATAAATATTTTTACTACATTTTGCCCAAACAGGACGCTGATAATATAACTTACAGCCCTGCGGAAAACAAAGCTAGAATTAGGCCTTGAGCTTCGAGATGCTGGTGTGCTCAAATGTCAAGTGCCTAGGGGCCCTGTGTCTCTATGTCCGCGTTTGGGTATTTTGACACAAAACCGCACTTTTTCTGAAATACAGTCGAATGTTCCTTTTGCTGGTATCGCTGCCAAACTGTAATATATAGGAATAGCCCATGCTATGTGATTTTTTGAATAATTACTCATGAAATACTGCCCGAAGACATTTGTATCGGAGTCATTTAATAATGTTTTGTTGCTGCTTGTAATATATTTTCAAATGTTGACAGATTTCACTCTTCTAATAAAGTTCGCAATGTTTTATAAACCTCCAACTGTTTTTCTTTACCAGTTATTTTTTTAATTGTGTCCGCCATGCTCTATCCACATGACAGCTACAGAAAAGCCTTTTTTTTTGGAGCTGGCATGGTTTGGCAACACCCGTTAAAAGCATTATTGGTCATGTCTGACATAAATCTGTCAGGCTAAATGTTTCCACATGCTTTCTGAATATGCGAAAAAATCAATGCCATTACTGTTTGATCGTTTCTGCTACATATTCAGAAAGCACATGGAAACGCCTGACGAAGGTTATCGAGGACGAACATAAGAAGTTAATATGTGATAAGGTAGAACGCGTAGTTATTGTGACCCATGTGTGCCGTCAACACAAGGTTAGACCTTACCAAATTTTTCTAACCTGTAACACTGAGCTTCATTCATAATTATGAGAATAAAATGTTCAGGGTATAAGTCACTTAGCTGCCTTTGTGGTTTATAAAAGAGCATACAAGAATTTTCTGTGCTCTACATTTCACGAACCCATGAGTCCACACTTACTGTATGATCTGTGTGTCTTACAAATGACAGTCCGAATTGAAATTCAATATTATGTAAATCATGGCGAGTGACTAGATGCATACGTATCTGATCTCCTGCAATAGAATCGTGAATTTCGCCTGAAATCCTTTCAGAATACCAGCAGCAATCTTGGGAGCTAAATACATTCTATTTGCCTTTGAAAGAAACATGTCCAATTTCATTCTTATGTCCAACATGAGTCTTTAAGTACTTAACAATAAGAACACAGCATTTTCCATCAGTTTCAATAACTGTAATACTTTGTGGAGAAAATCAATTGATTCGTTTTGACCCCTGTAGTTTTAAATGTCTAATACCACTGCCTTCTGGTGTAAAAACACCAGAACGATGACACACAAAAAAGTTGTGGGTATCTGAATTTCTTTTTTGGGCATCATGTTCGACTATAAAACTGCATTTTGCCTCCATTTCAATGGCCTTTTTTCATACAGTAAATTCTTGAAAAGAAGGGAAGTGCAAATCTTCAGTTACGACACATTTATCGTGGACGTTTTCAAAATGCTTCAGCAATTCTCCCTTTGCAGATTTTAAATCACATAAAGGGCACTTCTTATAGCTGTAATATTTACAACCTTCTGTGAGTTTAGGGGTGTAACTTTTAACATGCTCTGTACGTTCATGTGTACGAAGCAAATTTTGTTTTCAAAAAACTTTCTCACAATCATAACATGTAAATTTGGGAACAGTTTTTAATGCAGGAGCTAATTCGTCTAATTTTGATGGATGGCATATAGTAATATGCGCGCGTAGATTTCGTCGGAATGAATAGGACTTCGAACATTCCAAACATAAAAATTTGTCTTCCATAATATTCACATTAAATATAAGACACAAACTGGTGGATTAATTTCGTAGCGTGGCCATAGTTAGCCGAAGAACATGTTTTTAATCGCCAAATGTATGATACATTGCCAATTCTGTATAACGTACACCAGCCCATAACCAACACCTCCTAACAGAAGAAAGCCGGGACACTGGATTATGATGTCACGAGTAGTCGTCTGAGTCGAAACCCCGAGAGGGTAACAGAACAAGCTTCGCGCTAGTGCTGTACTTAACGTTGCTTTCACTATTTGATGTATACCACGTGACAAAACAAATGACTTAGAAAGCTGTTACGCTTTATTCTTCTAACCAATAGCAGCTCTCACAGCAAAGGATACAGCGACTAGGTTTTAGGAACATGTTACATCCAGTTTTACCTCATTTGTATTCATTACCAGAGTGATTTCCCATTCCTGTACTGCTTTTCCTTGAAGACATCGCCTTTTAGTTATGTCTGATTTATTTAAATTCTTATTTGTGCCTGACTTAACTTATGCCTGACCTGAGTTCAGGCTATGTCGAGACTGTCAGTCTACTCATATTTTTGCCTATCATTTTATGCTTATCTGTCAATTATCGGCTTATTATTTTATGCTTATCAGCCATGCTTCTCTCTACGATTCTTCGTAATGCTTATCATGTCTGGATCTCAGGATTATGCCTTACTTATCTCAAGATTATGCCTTCTTGAATTCTGAATTAATTGCCATATATTCCCAAGTTATTGTATTCTTGGCATTTTCTTAATAATCACCATAGGTTGTTGATGCTTAGGAGCATCATCTTATTTGTTTTTGGCGTTTGCCTAGTATGAATTACTAGCAAAGACTATGTAGTCGATGCTAGAAGTGATGTGATAGAAATGAAATGGAATGTGGCGACATCATTCAGGTTAATGAAGCGCCATCAGCGAAACTTCTCGCATGCATTTTCTTTTCGCCAGAGTGGCAACAGTAAGCCTTCGACAAGAAAAAAACATTGACTGATTTTATGTCTGTATTATTCTATATCCAAAAAATATAAATAAATATTAATCTTCTTGGACTCAGAACGTCGTTCAACGTTTCCTATGTTCCAAACTTCCACACTGGTTTACCCGGACACGATCCAATTCAACTTATGAAGTGTAATATGGAAAAAGAACGTATGATAGTTTTGTAATATAACGAGATGTCATTGACATTATACGTACTTTATAAATAGTCACCTGTTATCTAATATATGTTACGGACAGCGTCGTAAGCAGCTACTTCCCCATTTTTAAAGTTCTGCAGTTTTTTTTCCCGAGTTCGACATTGGATAGATAGTTTCGATTTCGAAGTGCTTCTGGTGCGCATGGATTACATCAGGAATTAATGAAATGATTGTTTTTATACGTCTATGAACAATAAATTCCGAGCGTACGTGGGACTGAAATACTCTTAAAATGGTAAGTCCATTTTAAAAGTTCTTGTTCTATATTGCAATGTCTTCAGCTGTAATGTATGTAATTAGAATTTTCTGAATGCATCAAATGTGTTAAGAATAAACGAACTAGTGTTTACTAAGCAAACTTTACTCAGAAAAGCTTAAGCTATAAAAAAATAAAAAGTTGGATAAAGGTAGCTGTACTTCATCCGTTAAGCCTAATTTTACTACAGCTGAAGGAGATGGCAGCAAACAAATAGAAACTATCGCCAAGGTCAGCATCAAAATCCCCCCTGTTTGTTAACCTGACCCCAAAATATGGTTTCTTCAGATTTAAGCCTAATTTCGCAATGCTGGAATAACGGCTGATGAAACAAAATATGATTATGTCGTCAGTTCTATTGAAACAGGGACATTGTCACAAATCTCTGATATTCTCACTAAACCAC
>KK121528.1:0-11493 GCA_000611955.2 Stegodyphus mimosarum
TGCCCGTACAGCCTCTCGCATCGACACAATTGGCAAGACCAATGACAATATTATTTATTAGCAAGCCATCAATTTTCATGCAGTACAGAAATAAATGACAGAATAATTTCCAAAATATTGCTTCACAGTTAATTATGTTTAGGCTTTCTTGTCATCTATAAAATGAAATTTAATTTTTACCAGGACGAGAAGTAAACTGGTTGGGGCACCGGGATTTTGTCTGAAAACCGGGACGTCTGGCAAGCCTATGCATACAGATTGCTGGTTGCCCACATGAGAATTATGATAATTAAAAGCTCCCCTCATGCGTAAAAGCATTCTTCAATAATAACACATGCACAGTAAATGGTACAAATGTGATCATGTGGCATACAGATTGCTGGTTGACAACATGAAAATGCTAATTAAAAACTCCCCTCATGTGTAAAAGCACATTCTTCAGTAATAACACATGCACAGTAAAATCTGGGTATGTTGTTGTCTACTTGATACATAAACACTACAATATTTATTGGAACAATGTGGTACATATAATATAGGGGGGGGAGTAATTATTCTTCAGATAAAAAAAAAATTGCATTTTGCAACATGATGACTGTTTATAATGACTGCAAAAGAAAGAATTTAACAGTTTGTTTTGTAATATGATCACTAACAATTTAATAATTCATTAACACATGATTTAATAACATTTATTAAAGAAAATTTTAAATCTTAAAATTAAACTGTCCTTCAAAATCAGAATTTGGGTGATAAAATGGTACTCTTCTGTTATCTGGTTCAGACGTGTATGCATGCACAGATACATAAGCACATTTCTGAATTCAGTCCCAATAACAGAAAAGTTTTGACAAAATTAAAGTCTAAATACTGAAAGGACTCCATTAAACAAATAACCTACTTTTATGGAAAATACGTTTAATTTCAGTCGGTTAATTTGAATAATTCATTTTATGAACTTCAAATTTAATGGCATTTTTCCTTGTAGCAAATTAACAGCCTAAATGAGAATAATAAAAAAATAAAAGTTTGTGTAATATAACTAAGCTTTCTGTACTACAATTTAAAATCTTAAGTAGGACATTCTGTAGTTGCCGATACAAAACACGTAAAGCAAGAATGTAGAAGAAAGTTTGAAAGTCCGCATCTTTGACCAAACGTGTATTCGTGTCATTTTATTTGTACATTTATTTCTTTACAGTTTCCAATATATGATAGTAAAAATATTAATTTGAGGCTGTTCGATGTTTAATTCCTCAAAATAGCTCTGTTTTATAGCCTTTGCCATGAAGAAGCTGAGCTCCCTCAGCTTCAGAAACACAGAATAGAATAGAAGTAACATGCAATGTACAGAATATTTTGTGCTTCGGCTTTCCGAAGTTAATTCGGTTAAATGATAATAATAAAATAATGAATGAAAAACGTTCTCACCTTACGTCCTTTTACATTGTACCTCAGCAAAAGTACAGCCAACTGCACGTGCAAAATCTCCCCTAGAAACTCTTCGAACATCTTTCCCACGTGTGAACGGAAAAACATATGTTCTTGCAAAACAAGCTGATCACGTGACCACGCGCATGATGGTTAGCTTTGTGTTACGTCAGCAATCCTCTAACCAATAGTAGATAAGCAGCTATCACAGCAGGAGGTAGGGCGAGTACGTTTTAGGAATATGCATCTGGAACACGTCGTGAATGCGAAAGGCTTTGGAATCCAATTTTGAGCTGCGAGATCGTTACGAAAATAATTTTATAAACATTCAAAAGTTGAAGTTAGATGTTTTTTAATGTCGCTTATCATATCAGCTTTTACTGACAAATTATTTTCTTCAATAAAGTTACAGAGGGAAGGAAACATGTTAGCATTTTGCTTTTCAATTTGCTGTTGCATGACTCGCAGTTTTCTCTTAAACGCACTTATTTTGTCATACAAGTGGAACACAGAATTGTTAACTCCTTGCAAACTCAAATTTAGTTCATTTACTCTTGAAAAAATGCCTGAAAGGTATGCTAGTCTACACAACCATTGCTCATCAATCAAATTATCTCTGTTCAAATAGTTTGAATTGGTCAAAAACATATAAATTTCACCGCATAACTCAAACAATCGACTGAAGACTTTACCACATGACAACCACCGTACTTCAGTGTGAAATTGTGGCTTGGGCACTTCCCATTTCACTACATAAAAACGAAAATAAATGCGGATTGAGTATTCGAGATTTAATAAAATTAACCATCTTTACTGATTCATCTAAAATTTCTTTTAAAGTCACTGGCATATTTTTTGTGGCCAAAGCTTCACGGTGAAAGATTTGCATTTTAGTGCCACTTCTTAAATTTTGGTTACCATGCCTGATAATTTCCCAGTCATCGAACGAGCACCATCGGCACAAACTCCAACACATTTGTGCCAATTTATGCAATCTTTAATAAAAAAATCATTAATTATTTTAAGTATTTCTTGCGAAGTTGTTCTTGCAGTTAATGTTTTGCAAAATAATAGTTCTTGTATTTCATTTGAAATCAAACCGCATATATGCAAGTAGTTGTGCCAAATTGGAAATATCGGTACGTTCCTCCAGTTGGAAGGAATAAAATTGGCTTGTTTTTAAGCTTTGGATTAAAATCTTCAACCTGTGATGCCATCTTCTCTATTCGCCACTTGACATTATACTAATGATACTTTGTCAATTTCTTTAGCTGCTTTTTCTCCAAGGACAAATGCAACTATATCGTTTGTTGCAGGCATCAAAAATGGTTCTTCAATTGTATGTGGTTTCCTGGACTTAGCTATATGCAAACTACCTAAATATGATGCTCTCACATAATTAGTGTTTATACTAAAGTTTTGACAATTGATTTTTGAAAGCAAAACTACTCTGAATGTTTTCTTTTAAAAAATTAAGAGTTTTTTCATTTACATTCATATGTTTGCTAAATAAATGCCTTTTGAAATGAATTGCTTTTGATGGAGAGGTCATGACTATCTATGTGGTATTAAAGTAACTTCTTATTTCCCTCACCTGTTTTTGTCTCAATAATCTGGTCATATTATCAAATTCTAGGGTTAACTCACAAACTATTGGATAAAGTAAAGCTTTAGCCTCAGATCTGCAAACATTATTTTCTCCTTGATTAACTGAAGATGGAGGTGGAAATTATTTATTCCAGTGAATTCTACTCATTGTGATGTCTATGAAAATAAGAGGACTGATATAATACTAGCACAAAGAGACATAAAGCAACAGTCGAACATAAAAAATCCTTACCATATTTATATTCATAAATGCATATGTAAAAGGAATAGCTATCAGTTCATATCTCAATTCTGTATTAGAAATACCATATTTTCTCACACATTTTTTAACTAATTTTATTGTTTGAAAATCAGAAGGGGTAAATTATGTGAGTAATTTAATTTCTGAAGAACATGGTTACAGTAAAAACATAACGAATGAAAAGTAGTCATGGATACACTCCCAGATGGAGGAATTTTATCTAATAAGAATACACAGTAATATTAACATTACAATATTTAATGGATATTTACCTGATATCTATTAAATATTGTAGCATAAGCTAGCTCAGTTACTGATGGTAATTGAGCTAGCTGGCTGCACAACGTGTCTGCCTCAGTTGCCTTATAAAGCCCCAGAGGCACTTCACACGAATGAGTCTCGACCACAGTTCCGAAAAGATTGATCAAAGAAATGAAGAAGGAGACAAAAGAGACCCAGATTTCCAAACATCGAATGCATCAGCAGTAGATAAGGATACAATAAGTTGGAAAATAAATAACAGAAGTAAGGTGAAATCACACGCTTGCAAAAGTTTCCTGAGTGTAAGAGCATCTGCCATGTCTAGATAGCTTTATGAAGAATCTGAATAAAATATGTTTCATATAATAAAGGCTACATGAAATGCTAATACAAAAATATAAATACAAATTGAATACACTGACTAAAATTAAAATAATCAATGAAATATAATTTGCTGATAAATTAACCCTTAGATAGAAAAACTATGTACAACAGAGGAACAGGGAAATTATGTGAATATTTTTAAATTTTCAGAACCAAGTGCTAGGCAGGAGGAATACAGAAGGAAATATTGTAGTAGATAAACTTTTTGCAACAACAGTTGCAAAATTCAGACTTGCTATTGGACAAGACAGTCTAATGAGTCATCTATATCTATCACTCATTCTATGGCATCTTAACAAATCTTGAATACTTGCTTTATGGGCAGGATGAAGAACTGAACAGGACTCATATTACAATATGTTTGGTATTGTGTGGAGTCTTTGAAATGGTGAGATACTGCAGTATTAGAAGCTGATGAAATATTGACTTTTCATGTTTTATTGTTTTGTGCTTCATATAGTCCTGCTCATAAAATGTCATTTTTTTCCAATTTGCCACTCAAAATTTAAAAAAAAAAAAAAACCGAAAGCCTTCAAATTTTATGCCCAAAGACACCTTTTTTAACTGTTCTCGCATGCTGGAGATAAAAATGTCCTCTCCTCCATACAGTGTTGCCATTGCTCACTTTGAAATCGTTGAGTTTGTTAATCGAAAATTCGTTACAGTTTTACAAAATATGAAATAGATACTTAAACAAATTCCAAATTTGGGCTTCCAGTTGCCCACATTCGAGTGGAGAACTATGTTATTCAAAATTTGATGTCTCCAGGTGCCGCTGTTTTTTCACAGTGCAAGAAACATACATACATTCATGTAGATTCTTCATTATTTAATTTGTTTAAATATAATGCAGGGCTCTTATATGTGGTGGCAACAACTTGAAAAGTGAAATGTCATTTATAGTGAACCAACGAAAAATGCCAAAACGAAATTAATAGCCCTTTTAGGCTAAAAAACTTTCTTTGGAAGAGTATTACCTATCTTGAAAAAAGAAAAAGGGGGGAAAAACAAGAATTTCCAAAATTTATTTACATAGTACAAGAGTCCAAAGATACTTGATTTCACTGTAGAATACCTCTAAATTACTACGGTATAACTAACTAATATTCACAATCTGTTCTTGAACACAAATATTAAAGAATTATAAAAGTCAACAGAAAACAAGGCAAACTAATAGTTAAAAAAAAAATGCGATATTGCATCAAAGTTTTAGAAATAATTTTTTAATCCTAATATTCTTAATTAAGTTGGATACAAATGGTCCAGTTTTCAAAATTGAATATTACATTCTTTGTGCCACAAAAATGGCAATTTCACAAATTTCCATACACTTATAAAAAATAATTTACACTTTAACAATCATACTGCAGTCTAATGCAGCACATTTAGAAAAATAAAATACACTGGTTATCATAAATTAAGGAAAAATCACAAAAATAGCGATAGCTCCCTCAAAAATAAGCCAAACTGTGTAAAATTTGAATATGTTGCCAAGTAAATTTCATTCCATTAAATTTAAATTAAGTTTAAATTCCATTCATATACATCAATGGAATACATTAGGCATGCTGAAGTTTTACATTCCTATGTTACTTTAGGTATGCTAAATACTCAGATAACAGTTAAGGATTAACCCTTTCAGGGGTGCAATGTTATGATTTTTAAAAAGTTATGAAAAAATAAGCAGAATGACATGCAATGGTTCTGTAGACAACATAAATGAGTTTAAAAAAAATTTTTCGTCCCCCTTTACGGAAAGGGGGCCAGTTTCGGCTTGAAACCGGCGCCCATCTAGAGCATTGAAGATTAGATATTTGCTCCTTTATCTTTATTTTCCTGGAATGTATCTGAAAGTAACCCAAATTGCAGATTATACTAGTAAATTAGTGAAAAAATAATGAAGTAAGTATTGTTTGCATAAACATGCATTTTTAATTATAAATAAAAAAATTTAAAACAGGAAACGAAAATATAAGACCAAAAGTAACTAATAACACAGTAATAATAAAGTAACTAATCAAGCTAGTAACTAATAATAAAGTAAATAATCAAATGAATAATTATCAAATGAAATTGATGGACTAACTAAATGATGTTACAAATAAAATCATTTTTTATGAAATTTTTCAAAACATGTGACGTTTTTTTGAAACATGCACAAACCAACGTTACAGGTTTCACACATCCACCGAGTTCTGTGGGGTTTCCCGGTGGTACTGCAATATGCACATCTTCGTGATTTGCATTTTTTTGGTATGTGCTCAACATTTTGAATACGTTTTTCTTCAGGTACAAATTGCTTAGGTTTTTTTACAGTCACTGGAGTTGAGCTTTTCAACACACGGTGTTTCAGTTTACCTGCACTACCCAATGACATCAAGGATCTGGCAATGTCTAGTCTAAAATTCTTCATTACTTTCAATTCACTTTCAGAACTGGGATGCAGTTTGTACATAATGAAGGAATTTACGATAGCAACATCTAAAAAATGAAAGAAGATCCTATGCCACCATTTCTTGCTCTTTCTATCTATCTCATATAGGCTTTTGAGGTGATCGAAATGATCGACGAATCCCATATTTTTGTTGTAATCGGAAACAACTTTTGGGCATGGCACTTTGATCTTTTTTCCATCTTTCTCAGTTCTTTCAACAAAAACAATCTCTGTAGGATTATCTTGAGTTGAGAGCATTGCCACACATCTTTTATCCTTCCACGTTACACAAACTATATCTTCATTGCTGACTGCCCAATCAAACTCCCCGCGTTTTAATTTTTTATCTTCTGTCAGAGTTTTGGGAAGATTTTTTCTGTTCAGATTGACAGTCCCAGAACAATATATATTTTGAGTGTCCAAAAATCTAAATAAATCATAGGACGTAAAAAAATTGTCCATATAAAGTCTATGGTGTTTTTGATAAAGTTCTTCAGTAAGAGTTTTCACCACTCTTTCTCCTAAGTTTCTTTCCACTTCCTTCACTTTGCCAGTATATATCTGGAATTGACTAGCAAACCCACTTTCGTCGCATCTCATCCATACCTTATAACCCCTTTTTATAGGTTTTTTTGGCATATACTGCTTCAGTGAGCTTCTACCTTTAAATTTTATCATCGACTCATCGATTGCTTGGCACTTTCCTGGCCTAAAAACTCTTTCAAACCTCTCAGACAAATGGGATAGTAATGGCTGGACCTTATACAATTTGTCAAAATTTTCATCACCTCTATGTGGCTGTAAACTGTTATCATTCAAATGAAAATGCGACAGCATCCACGAGAAACTCTTCACTGGCATTTGCTTTGAAACATAATTATCATGAAGAAGCTCATCGGATGACCAAAAATCCCGATAACTGGGAAGCTTCTTTATTCCCATTAGAATATTTATAGCTAGAAATGTGGCTAATTCCTTTAGGCTTATGGGATTGAAATTCTTCTCTGATTGCGTGGCATAAAGATTGGTTTGAAAAACCATATTTTCCATAAAATCAACAGAAAATAAAGACAAAAGTAGTCCTAACGGGGATGGATCTTCCCTATTCATTATTTCATCTGATAAACCTGTCCGGGTTTTTCCGATTTACTGGACGTTTTTTTCTCCAAGTCACGTTTACAGGTTGTGATGGACCTGGTAAAAAAATACCTGCATCTTCTGGTTCATGTGGATCATCGGTACCCTCATCTTCAACATCAGAAATCTGGATATTTTCCTCGGTTCCATCAGGTGGAATATAGTTCTCATCATCACTGTTTTCGTCATCTGTGACCATGGACTCAACATCTGATGGGAGCTCCTCAAACAAAGCCAAAGCCTCAGGAATGCTCAGCCCAGAACGGGGCATTTTTTAAAATAATTAAATTATTTACATAAAACTGAAGTACTTTGCAAAATTTATATTAAAAACTAAGAAAATTATATGTAAAAATAAAAGAAATTTAGAAGCATACAAATATTTTACTAGGAACTAGAAGCATGAGAAAAGCGACTGCGAAAAATCTTGGAACTGCGTCATCTGATCCTTCATTCGATGTCTCGGGCGGTGGTTTCATACTGAAACCGCGATGAAAACATTCAAAATGAGCAGGGTTCCATTACTGTTTTTTGTGAACTAAGGACATTTCATAAATCATTGATCCTTGTTTATAAAATATATTGTGGAACAATTAAAAATTTTGGCTTTTTTTATTTTTAAAATAATTGAAAGAGATTCATCTATAAAACAGCCTATTGTTAATTGATTCATATCAATTAATAGCTGCCCAGAAAGGCTATGTGCTGCCATCTCTTATCAGTTTTAAGAAGTAATTTAATTTTAATAGCAGTTTTGAGAAAATGAGATCAAATTTTTTTAATTTAAAAAAATGTTGAAAATGCGGTTTCAAGGCGAAACCAGCGCCCCTCAAAGGGTTAAACATTATATATACTGATCTGAAATATTGTCATAAATATGTTTCAAGAGTGAATACTTTGCATTCTATACTAAATATAAGTATTAATTATTCTTAGCCACCCCCACTTACTTGAATAGAGACTACACACTACTGATGATGAAATTAAAAAAGATGTTATCATTACAAATAAAAATTATGATACATAGATGTAACATTAAAGGTTTAACTTTAATATTATTTATGTAAATCTTGAAAACTGCATGATTTTTACCCATTACTTGTATAACTTAATTCATGGTTTATACAAAACAGTCATTTTGCTTTACAAATACAGGATTAAAACACTGCTAATTTTATATATAATACTAACAAATAATTGGCTAAGAACACTATTTTTACTCTATATAACAACAATAATAATAAATTTTAATTGGTTTCATCAAGTAAAAAAATTTAAAAAAAGTATTTTAAAGACATATATAAAATTCAATAACATTTTCCAGAAAGAAAAATTCATGAAAACTCTTTAGGAAGATTACTGCTACTGATTTTGTCACTGCTTGACATAATATCACAAAAAGTACATTTACTGCAAATTATGCTTATTATAAATATATATTTTATCATTTTACCGTATTACATGAACAGATTTGGAACTTTTAACTCCCTATCCTTCCTAGAAAATCTCCACTTCATTAGCATCATTTAATAATAAATATTAATTTCCACAAAGATAATATAATATACTGTAAGGCATCAAGATCTGCACTTTAACAACAGAACCATTTCATTCAGATATTCAATATGATCAACCAATAATTAAAAGACTAAATATAGTTATAGAATTAAAAATATGCTTGCACTGACACAAGTTACTAAGCCTAATTTAGCTCTGTCTTAACAGAAAGTTGAAATTGCTCACATGTCCAATATATTTTTGCATACATCTTAATATAAAAGTAAACTTAAAATTATTCTTGGATGTCCCATCTCTGCACAACAGATTTAATAAGACTTGTTCTATTACTTCAGAAAAGAAAACACATAGTAGATGCATTCAAATCAGCAGCAATCCTGTTATGCAAATAGGTGTGGCAATGATTTTACAAACATCTTCACCAACTCAAGTGCTTTCAAGCACAATGCAAGTTAACGCTCTGAAAATAAAATGAATATATTTAAAATATATATATTCAGAATACAAGCTTAAATTTACAATAAATTATTAGACATCATTAGAAGAAATTATCAAATTATTATCTATACACTTAAATGTAGTAGGCAAAATTAAAACTTAGATTCAATGAGATCATACCTTGTAAACTATTTTTTTTTAAATAAAATTTATCCCTGATCAATTAGATATATGAAAGTAAAAGATAGAGAGTATCCAGGATATCTGAACTTTGTAATATAAACATGAAAATTATTGTGTTCTGCAATTATACAAAAGTAAACTGTCTCCCCCTCCCTCTGACACTGGTGGTGGTAAAAGAAGGCTTTTTTGTCAAATATGACCCTGATAAGGAATGTGCTGGGAAGACTGAGAAATGAAATTCTAGACGGACCCTAACAAAGACTTGAAGGGCTTGCAGCAAGAAGGGTCCACTTTGGTAGGTTTTGTGTTCATGGGGTCTTTTTACTATAAAAAAATCGTTCTTTGCATTGGAGTAAAAAGCCGTTGGAGTCATGAATGGTAGGCAATAAGAAGAGAGGCCCTAACTGGTTTTCCCCATGTACTGCCTTTAAGCAGTGGCTCACTCCTTGTGGAGACCAAGACATTCAGTGACTTGCCATTAAGATCATAATGAATTTTGACATAATCGGAGGTAAACTTCTGCATTTCATTTGGTAATTAAGTCGTAAATATACGTATAAATGTATATATTTTCTTTTTTGACAATATTTCAGAGTCCTAAGTATGTGAAAAGGATACATTTTTAAACATTTCATTCTGAATGGAATTAAATGCTAAACTTTATCCAAAGCAGTTTGCTCAGAACAGTTTAATTTGAATGAAATACTTTCACAAGTTTTTGTTTAATTTTAAGGTAAATCAATTACATTTGGTTAACGATTACAAAAATTAAGATCAAAGTTTATTGTGTTATTAATATTAAAACTATGCATTATTTCTTTTCTAATAACACAATTTTTCCTGAAATACTTTCTCAAATATGAGATAATTTTTTTAGCTTCTGAGGTATCCTTTAAATCAAAAATTAAAGTCATTTTATAAATAATTCTCTGTTCACTTCATTTCAAATTCCAGTAGCTTTTATTTTAACAGAGAAATACATTAAGTATTGCTGCTGATTTCTATGTACTTACCTTTCTATGAATATTTCTGAAAGGGAAAAGAAAAGGCAGGACTTTTTTCTTTTTTTTTTTTTTTAATATTATTTAAAACTTGTAACTGAGTTATTATGAAATGTAAGGAAACAATTCTTTTAATAGTTTTTTGTAGAGTCATTAGGTTATTTTGAAGCAGGAGATGACGTGAAAAAAATGTGCTATCATGTAATGGAAGAGATAATGCTTTCTTTTTTTTTCATGTAAGTCCACCGACAGCCAAACAGTAAGACCCTAAAGATTACAATCAACATCAAATCCTTTGTCATGTGGCAGCAACTATCAAGGCCAAAAGAACAGTTTATTACTAACCAGATACCTTTTATTCAGAAGCAATTAAGTGTATATGTGGTTTCTAATTCTCTTGTATATGTTAAAGACCAGTGTTTGAAGAACAGAAAATTTTTCATATCGGGGCTGACAAAAAATTAGTTAAAATTTTATGTAATGCATTAGTAAGATAAATGAAGAGGTCTGCCTGAAAAAGTTTCTACATACATGCATGTGGGTTCGTAGAACTTCATAAAATTTATTTTAGCAAAAGAAATACCTCACATTTCTGGAACTTTCTGCAAAAATACTAGTACAGCTCTTCACAGTATAACACAGGCATGAAAGTGCAAGTTGGCAAAAAAAGCTGAACAACGCGCGGACACAAAATTACACGAAAACTAAATGCGCACGCGCGAGCTAAAAAAACACATTTTAATAAAATATCAACTGTGTAATATAAAAAGTATTAAGCATATGCATATAATTAAACTAAAATAATACTTGTACTTACTATTTTGCTATTAATTTTATCTTCCACTTGTAAAAAAAAA
>KK121528.1:21683-65569 GCA_000611955.2 Stegodyphus mimosarum
TAATTCTGTGCTGTTTTTAAATTTAATGTTTCTCTTGGATACTGGACGTTTGTCTAGAGAAGGCAGCAGGAAGTTGGTTAATTTATTTATTAGGATGATTAATATTTGTATTAAGGGATATTGCTTATTTCATTGTATGCTTTTTATATGTAATGCATTTTTAACTGAATTTTTTTAACGTTGTTCTTTGTTTCTTTTTCGATAAAATTGTTATGCAGAGTAAAATTCTGTGCAGTTTTCAAATTTAATGTTTGGTGTTCTCTTTAGGCATTTTTCCGGTACACTTAAAAGCCAGACGAAGGCTGGCCTCGCAGCGGCTAGTTTACTATATTTTGAATGTTTATCAACACATAACAACTTAAGTAATGAATCATGCAGTGATGCCCAAACAACTTTTTTATACTAGTAATTTAATAAACAAAGAGTATGTAACTTTTTATGTTGACATTATGCTTGGCAATGATTATAGTTTTAAGCTAATTGTGATAAGAAATATTGATGAGGAAAAATTTAACAAAAATTTCTTTTTACATGCTAAAAATAAATTTTGTTAATGATATTCATAAGCCAAAAGATTACATTTAGTGCTATTTGAATTAAGAATAACTGATTTGTTTTTCACATAAGCCCAGAACTGGCACTGAATTTAGGGAAGACAAGATTTTTGAAATTTAGAGAAATGCTGAGCAACAAAATTAAGGGATGAAAATATTTTTTAGAATTAAGGGAAAGCATTAGGATCCAAAATTAGACGCAGAAAAAATTTAGAACTCAGCAGAATTTAGGACCCCCAGAGACTGCATCAGGGCCCTCGATAAGGGGGAGTCATCACCTTTACACATTCATAAAATCGAATTTTATTTTTTTGCATTTTTAGGAGGTTTAGACATTTCTGAGTCTGTTAAAACAAACCGCGTTATGATAGTCAAATTAGAACCCTCAAAATTATAAAATAAAAAAAATTATTCTGAAGTCAACATTGCCAGATCGGCCATTTAAATTATCACCTTACGTTTGTTTACATTTGTACCCGCAGCTGTTTATGAATGTTCACTCTTAGGTGGTGGTGGTGGTGAGTGAAATTTTTTGGCGCAAAACCAGGAATGGTTATACCGCGCCAAACACAAGGTAATGGGACATAAGGTGATATAAAAGACAGTGAAATTAAAATAGCTTATGAATTAAACAAGTAGATAAAGGAATGTACAAAATCCAGGGGATGAGGTCATATAAAATCAGCTAAAATCACAAGTGTTAAAATTAATATACAAAATTAAAATCAGTTCAAATGAGGTGATAAACACCAATATCTTTTAAATAGTAAAATAAATTACGATTGACCTCTCTTCCAATTAAATGGTCGAGAGGTAAGTCACAGCTGTTAAAATATTTCTGACGAATACTATTAAAAGATGGACATTCAATTAAAAGGTGACGGACAGTTAAACATACACCACATTTTGAGCACAGGGGCTCAATGTCAGCATTTAAAAGATATTTATGTGTCATTCTGGTGTGACCGATTCTAAGTCTTGTCAAAAGAACTTCCTCCTTACGTCTTCCAGTAAATTTCCAAAGTTCGATTCTAGGTTTCACGCTCTTTAATTTATTAAAAGACTGAACATCCCAAAACTGCTGCCATTTTTCCAATATCTTTTGCTTTATAAAACTACTAATGTCTGTGATAGGGATGAGGTGACTGGATATTTCTACAGCTGATTTTGCGACGACATCTGCCCGCTCATTACCTTTTATACCGGTATGCCCGGGAACCCAGCAATAGAGAATTTCCAATCCGAGCATTTTTAATTTCAAGTTGAGTTTCAGGATATCAAAAATTACCGGATTATGGGTGTTCGAAAAAGCTTCTAAAACTTTTAGCGCGCTGTAGGAATCTGAATAAATTATAAACTTTTTCTGCCGTCGCTTTGATACGTACAAAAGTGAATGATATATTGCGGTAAGTTCAGCTGTTAAGACTGAGGAAGCGTGGTGCAAACTTCTGCCTTCTACATGGTCACCAATTACAAATGCCGTCCCAACGTGACAAGTTGACTTTGAACCATCTGTGTATATTGGAATATATTCTTGATATTTATACCTGTGATCAGCAAAAAGTTGGGTGTAGATGACATTGTTAGTGTGTTTTTTCATCTGATGCGAAAAAATTTCAAGAATCTGGATTCCTGCCTGTTCCCAAGGAGGAATTTCAAAGTATTGCATGGCTTGGGGGGATATATCAGACAGGGAGAGTTCCTCGATCAGAGGGCGAACTCTCAAAGAAAACGGAGGCACACAGGATGGCCGTGCATCAAATAAAGTGTCACAGCTGTTATCAGTCAAAGCTAGCCTATTAGGATTGTCAGGTTGTGATAAGATGCTAAAATAATGCAAGAGAGACAACTGCTCACGCCTCAAACTAAGTGATGGTTCATGGCAATCAACGTAAAGACTCTGAACAGGAGATGTCCTGAAAGCTCCAGAACAAATCCTCAGAGCTTGATGATGCACAGGATCTAGTTTTAGCAACACAGAAGACCGAGCTGATCCGTAGATAACTGAGCCATAGTCCAGTCTAGAGCGGACAAGCGCTCTATAGATGCGAAGCATGGAGCATCGATCAGCACCCCAGGAGGTATTCGCCAGGACTTTTAGTATATTAAGTGCTTTCATGCACTTCTTTCTCAGCTGTAAAACATGGGAAAGGAAAGTTAGTTTCTGGTCGAATACCATTCCTAAAAATTTTGCTTCAGGTGCAACTGGAATGATAGATCCATTAAGGTATAATTCAGGCTCAGGATGGAGACCTCTCTTTCTACAAAAATGCACGCAGACGGTCTTCTGTTCAGAAAACGTAAATCCCTGCTTGACTGACCATTCGTGGATCTTATTCAATGCGATCTGCAGCTGCCTCTCTATATGTCTCATATCTGCCCCTCGACAACTAATCTGGAGGTCGTCAACATACAAAGATCCTAAAATAGTTCGAGGAAGTTCTTTTAATACAGAGTTGATTTTCAGACTAAATAAAGTGACACTAAGAACAGAGCCTTGAGGCACACCCTCTTCTTGTTCAAAGCTTTTTGACAAAACAGAGCCAATCTTAACTTGGAAGGTCCTAGCATTCAAAAAATTCTGAATGAAAAATGGTAGGTTGCCACGCAAGCCACTATCATGGAGATCACGAAGGATCCCATACCTCCATGCCTTATCATAAGCTTTTTCAATGTCAAAAAAAATAGAGACAAGATGGTTTCTTCTAAGGAAAGCTTTACGAATAGATGTCTCCAAAAGGAGCATATTATCTATAGTGGTCCTTCCCTTTCGGAAACCACTTTGATAAGGTGATAGTACACTATTCTTTTCTAAGAAATACACTAGGCGGCTGTTTACCATCTTTTCAAACAGTTTGCATATGCAGCTAGTAAGGGCTATTGGCCGATAATTCGAGGGATTCCGCGAGTCTTTTCCTGGCTTAGCGATAGGAATGACAACAGCTCTCCTCCATGCACTGGGAAAAGTATGCTCCTTCCACACCCTGTTGTAAAGAGTGAGAAGGGCGTTCAGTGACTTATAGGATAGATGCTTCAGCATATCGTAGCTCACGCCGTCAAGACCCGGACAAGATTTGCGTGTCTGGAACAAAGCTCTCTTTAACTCAAGCATAGTAAAATCCCTATTGTAGGGTTCAGAGTTGGAGGAATTGAAAGCTATGGGATTTTTTTCGGAGCGCTGCTTAATAACAAGAAATGCGGGAGAATAATTTCTGCTGGAAGAAACGGCAGAAAATGTCTCACCAATAGTATTTGCAATTTCTTCTATGGAGCTAATCACTCGGCCATCTTTTTCCAAAAAGGAAAGTGAGTGGTCTTTATATATTCCACATGCTTTTTTAACTCTCTCCCAAACTCGTTTACTTGGTGTAGAGGATGTTATTCTTGACACATATGAAATCCAGGAATCCCTCTGGCTCTGCCGTCTTACTTTTCTCGCATTTGCTTTGGCTCTTTTGAATGCTAAATAGTTTCGCAAAGTAGGGTATCTGCGAAAGATTCCCCAAGCTTTTCTCTGTTTTTGAAGTGCTTCCTGACAGTCACGGTTCCACCAAGGTTTAGAATATTTTAGCAATTTACCCGATGTTCTGGGGATACAAAGCACAGCTGCCTGGTTGATAACATTAGTAATGCATTCCACTGCATCATCGATTTGCACATTTTCTACCATTTCCTCTGTGAGATCAGCAACAGAAGAGAAGAGGTCCCAATTTGCCCTTTCAACTATAAATCGAACGGGCCTTGACATGGAGTTTGCTCCTCTTCGTGCGAGAGATACAAAGATGGGGTAATGATCGCTGCTGTAGAGATCATTGCCGACACTAAAAGTGCAAAACGGTAGCAGAGACGGTGAACAAATGGCAAGATCAATGGCGTGGAATGTTCTTGTTGGCTCGTGGAAGTATGTGTCCTGCCCAGTATTGAGGAGACAAAGGCTGTGATCTTCGATCAGCTGCTCAATTTGTCTTCCTCGTGAATTGGTGTCTTTACTTCCCCAGAGCGGACTGTGCCCATTAAAATCTCCTATAAGAAGAAAAGGTTCAGGCAGCTGCTTTACAAGCTCATTTAAACGCTCTTGATCAATGTGCTCATTTGGAGGCAAATAAACTGAAACTACGGAAAATACGACATTGAAATTTATTTGCACAGCGACAACTTGGAGGGATGTCGTCAGAGAAAGTGTATTTGATGGATAGTCCAGTGAGGTGAGGAGGCCTACACCTCCACTGGCACGCTCACTTGCAATATTATCTTTCCTGACAAAGGAAAACCTCCGAAGTTTTGCTGGCTGTTCCGGCTTCAGGTTAGTCTCCTGTAGAGCGAAACATACAGGATGATGAGCGTTGATGATATCTTTTATATCTGTCAAATTCCGGTGGAAGCCGCGACTGTTCCAAGAGACAAGGGTGGCCATTATGTTTGATGTTTGCTCTTTCTGTGTTCTTTCTTAGTTTGTCGCGGAAGCAGACGCTTGGGAGTTTCCAGCCCCTCCTCTACTTCCATACTATCCGACCAGAGAATCAGTTATCATGCCGTCGTGTGAGCTATTACTAAGGCTTCTATTTTTATTATATGTTTTCTGAGCGGTATTTTTTGGTTTACTTTGTACTTGTATTTCTTTTTTTTTGAACGGAGTGTGTCGGTTTTTCGTTTTTCTGCCTGCTTGTAGTCTCCTGAGATTTATTTGGGTAGGTTTGGGTGCTGACTGAAGTTTGTGTTGCAAAAGATCTTGTTGACTTAACAGCGTTAGCATAGGAAATGTTTGGTCGGGTCTGTGTGCTTTGAACTAGCCTTCTGGCTTCGGCATATGATATGTTTTTGTTGACTTTTGTTGTTTGTATTTCCTTTTCTAATTTCCATTTGGGGCACGAGCGAGAAAACGCTGGATGTTCGCCTTTGCAGTTTATACACAGTGGGGCAGCAGTACATGTGTCACTATCGTGGCCAACCATAGCACAACGTGCACACGTGAGTTTGCCACGGCAGGAGATCTTAGAGTGACCAAAGCGCTGGCACTGGAAACATCGCATCGGGTTTGGAATATATGGGCGTACGGGGCAATTGAGGTATCCAGCCTTAATATTCTTAGGCAGATCAGGCGATTTGAAGGTCAGGATCACATGTTTTGTGTCTATCAACTGACCTTCCTTACGCATCTTGATCCGCCTTGCAGCACAGACGTTTTGGTTGGCTAGCTCGGAAACGAACTCTTCTTCGGAAACAGACAGAAGGTCGAATTCCGAGATTACGCCTCTAGAATAGTTTAGTGTTTTGTGTGCTGTTACAGTTACATCAATTTGCCCGAGCTTGGTTAATTTAAGGAGGGAGGCAGACTGTATAGACGAAGTTGTTTCAATCAGCAAATCTCCAGACCGAAGACGCTTTATGTTTCTTGGCTCACCTATGCATGAATGAATATATTTGTTTATTACAAATGGAGAAATCTTTTGCATTTCGCCAGAAGGACTTGAGACCAAAAGGAAACGTGGACAATTATTAGGACTATTCACATCTGCTTCAGTACGTACTTTTTTGACAGTTGGCGTTTCAGGAGCTTTGGTATTTGAAAGGACAGGACTAGATTCAGGGTGACTTATTACATATATTTTGTGGGATGCCATATTGAAATGATTAAAGATTCGGGTCCGACCGCCCCACCCACCACGGAGCCCAACAAGGGAACACAGAATTCTGTGTTAGGGCTAGCCAGACCTATACGCAAACTGAAGCCCCACAGTCGGCTTTCCCGAAAGCAGGTACTCCCGAGAGCTTATCCCCAAGCCACTGACACAAGGACTAGTGACCAGCCGATTGACACCCGTGAGGACGACAAGGTGCCTCCCGTTTAGCTGAAGCAGAGGCCAAAGCAGTGTGTTGGGGACAGTACCTCGCCCCTCAACTACCAGGACCCTCCTTTCCAGCGACACGGGTCTCCACGCACGGCAAACACGTGGGCAGTTTTCTCGCCACTTCAGAACCAGAGACAAGGGCTGTTCCAGTCTGTCGTGGCAAGCCCCAAACTCCGAAGAGAAAAACCACAAGGGAGAAAGGAATGAAGAAAGCTTCAGCTCAGAGGAGAAGAGACGGAAAAGAGGATAGATCACTGGGGCTCCAGGATCGTGACACCCGTCTCATCAAGAAGATGATCCCCTGAAGGGCTAGGGTACCTCGGGATTGCCACACCCGTACTCACAAAAGTGAGCCCCTGAGGGGATGTTCACTCTTAGATTGCTTTAATTTTTACTGTTAACTCCGTGTTTATTATTTTAAAATGTTCTTCTATGAACAGGATTCATACAACTCAATGTTTAAAGCGCGTATTCGAGTGTTTTGTTTACTATTTACGTGCTTAAACAGTGCTTGTTCTTTGATTTGCTTATTGCGCTTATCATTCATTTTACTTGTCTAAAATTGATACAGTTTCCGACATTATAATTTATAAATATGGATGATAAACAAAACAAGCGAAAGTCTGGTTGTAGACCTAAAAAATAAAGGTTCCGTGGAAACCAGTTTGCTAAAAATTTTTCTCAAAAACGACTCAGTGCTTCCAGTAAAAAATTAGATAAGTCCCTGATTATGCAGAATGATACAAATTTTACAGGTTATTTACTTATTGATAAAAGTATTGTTTTCAAAATGATGGAAGACTCTGTTGTATGTAAAATTTGTGGTGGAAAGGTTACCATATCATCAAATATTATAGGTGGACTGTCTGTAAAAATTAGAATTTCTTGTGGTGAACTGTCATCGACACGAAACTCAACAATGCTAGGAAAACAAAAAAAAATTGGCAGAAATAAATTCCAGATTTATTTATGCAATTATTAAAAAATAAACATTTATGCAATTTTTCTATAGCAGTGAAAACATAAAAACCTGCATAATAAGGACGTCCGAATACATGGGTTAAAAAAAACTGCCCCCCTTTTTTTTTGTGAAAACATGTTTTGGTTTTTGGTACATGCATTAGATGCATATTTGAAGTTTCACACATGTATCTAGTTCTACGAGGTTTCTCCCTTGTGCTACAAAATGTATACGGCCAGGATTCACATTTTACTGGAATACATCCAGTGTTATTTAGTCTCTTTTTGTCTGGCACATGAAATTTGTGATTTTTTATGTTAATGGGGGAGGGCTTGGTCTTTTTGGCTTTGATATGGATATTTCGTTTTCTGTTCATATATATTTTATCCGTATTTTGTTCCAAATATTTATAAAACATTTTAAATTTAAATAAAGTTTTTACAAGATTTCTATTTTTAATTATAGCAAAATATATTTACATTATATTTAAACCATTCAAAAAAATTTATAAAATCACATTGCTAGCATAGGAAGCAAGTGCATTGAGCTCAGAGAAAATTCTCTGGAAATGAAAGACCTTTTCACTGGGCAGGTGCATGTATTATTTAGTAATAAAATAACTCTGGGGTTTCAAAGCCCCTTATCTACATGCGGGTAAAAATACACATTCCTATCTGAAAAGCAGCAAACACCATTGTGAAGAGCAGTGGTTTCGAGGCGTGACTTCTGAGACTCTAGAGGATTGTAAGCACTGTGACACAATGCCGTAGTGGCTCGGTGGTTGCGCTCTAAAACCACAAAGCAAATGCTATAAATATACATAAGTTTTTTCTATATGCAGTTTAATTATAGCTATTTTTTATTGTTTATAATAGAGATAATGATGTGCGATGAATAACTTTTGAAATTTAAAGTTGTTTATATTAATAAAAGGAAGTTATTTTGTCTCTTGAAAACGAATTTTAAAAGGCATCCAATTTGAAGTACTAAGCTGTTAAAATGTATAATTCTGCAGTTATTTTGTGTTATTTAGAGGCAAAAGATCAGTAATCAATCATAATAATCGGTTTTCACTCAAAAATTTCAGAAAGAAGAGGAGAAACACATTCAAAAATTGGCGGTTTCAGTGCTCTAGGACCACGCGTCAAAGGGTTAAGTTCAAAAAGAAGTAAAATCATAATCAGTACGAATCATGACAAAAGGTCTTACCGCTGCTGTTGCTTGTCAGAGAGAGGGAGAAATGCTGACCAGAACAAGTGCTGAAAGTCGACACGATTGGCAAGCACTGATAGTCTGTAGTTTTTCATCTGTCTCACAAAGTTCCAGTCATAACTCAGTTAATATACTGAACTATTTCAATAAGCCACTGAAACAACAGAGATGATAAATTATTTCCTATTAATATAAATCTCACTAACAGTAAGTAACAAAGATTTTACATTAATTTCGTATTTTTGTTTTGTATCTTACATCCATAATGATTAAGGAAAGTTGAAAATTCATCTTAACGCACAGAAAGAACTTCCAAGGATGAAATGAACAATTACTTACAAATATAATTAAATATTCTTAGTTGTTATAGATTTACATCGTCACCATTAAAATAAGCTTTTATTTTTAAAAATTACTCCACAAAAAAAAAGCATGAAAATCATAATCTAAGACTATTTTACAAATTAAAACAACAGATAATTGCACATATAATTTATGACATTGATTCAAAATCATATTAGGATACTTATACACTAAAAGTTACAAAAAACGCATCTTTTGCAGCAATAACACACAGTAAAATATTTTGAGTTTTAAAATTTGAAATTTTCTAAATACTAGCTAGTTTACAGAAGTTTCTTTGTTTTACTACCTGTAAGGAAAAATAATTACAAGCTACGTGAAATATGATGTCACTCTGGAAAACGAAAAATAATTTTTAAGACAATTAGCTGTTTTTGTGTAGCAACGTTATCTGTATTTCATGAGTTTGTTTTTGAGTTATAGCTTTCATTCTGCTTTCAGATGTAAAACATTAGTAAATTTGAATTTAAATGAAAGATTTGGAATCTCCTTTTTAGAATTTTGCCATATGTCTCAGTTCCAGGCACACAGGAAATATTTGTAATTAGAGTCTACTATATCATTTCCAACTTTTTTTTTTTTTTAAACAACAGTTCCGGGCATGCAGGAAATATTTGTAACTAGAGTAAACTGTATTATCCGTACCCCCTTTTTTTTTTTGAAGTGGCTTCCTACGACAGGGTTGGATAACTGTAAGCAAACATTGTTCTGAATTTAATTATATTGAATTTTATTGTATTTTTACTATGAATGCTTTAAAAGCAAAACATTCTCAGTAGAGAAGATTTTTTAGTAGAGCCTTAAACGATTTTGAGAAAGATGCGAGTAATTTAACTAAGAATCAAAAAATTACAAAGTTAATTGAAGAAAAAACAAAACCAGAAGTTGAACAAGTGAGTAGAGAAGAGCTTTTTAAATTTGAGGAAAGTGAGGACATAATTAATGAAGAATTTGATGAATTAGAAGCTTATATAGATAAATGGAGAATAATAGAAACTGAGTTAGCTAACCTACTGAATTACTGAAGGTCAGCAGTTTTAATGCTGCTGATTTGACTATTTCGCAGAATACAATTCTAAGTTACCCAAAACTTAAACTGCCGACTTTTAACAGTGATATCAAGAATTGGCTATGGTTTTGGGGGCAATTTAAAAAGATAGATGGCAATTGTAATTTGGATAATGATGACAAATTTGCATATTTATTACAATCTATGGAAAGAGGATCACCTGGCAAAGAGTTGATTAAAAGTTTTCCCCCCTGGAGTGATAGTTATAACAAAGCTTTTCAACAACTTAAGTTACGTTTTGGTACAGAAGACATTCTTGGAGTTTATGTGAGGGATCTTCTCTCTTTAGTGCTTCAAAAGAATTTGAATCACAAAGTTTGTTTGAGTAAATTGTATGATAATTTAGAATCGAGACTTCATGCGTTAGAGGTTCTCGGTGTTGCCTGAGATAAATATACAGCTATGTTATACCCACTTGTAGAATCATCATTACCTGATGATACTCTTCATGCCTGGCAGAGATTTAGATCAGTTAATCGTGACCACAGAGAGATAGAAGCAAAAGGGGAAAATGATAACAACAGAGAAAAGGAATCGACACATCCCTTGGATTTAGATGGTCCACTTTCATTTTTACTCAATGAAATTGAGAGTGAAGAACGTGTATCCATAGCTAGCAAATGTTTAGTCACAGATTAATCTTCAAGACAGCGGAACAATACGTTCTGGTTTTAAAAATTATGGCCAATCTCCACAAATACCATCGACCTCCACCTTAATAATGACGGAAAAAGAAAATCAAAATTTGTGCATATTTTTTTTGTTCTGGAGATCATGAATCCAGTTATTGTTCGAATGCCAGAAAGATGTCAGTTGAAGAAAGAATAGGCATAGTACAAAACAGTCACAGCTGTTTCTTGTGTTTGGATAGGGGGCATGCAATAGCTAAATGTCGGAAAAAAGTTTCCTGTGTAGTTTGTGGAAAAAAGTACCACACTCTTGTGTATCAACTCTTGAATCCAAACCTGAAAGTAGCCCCAACAGCAATATCAGAGATGATAAACAGATACCAAAACATGATCAGCCACTTGCAAATTTGTCAAAAACTCCTAACATCTTATTACAAACTCTGATGGTTACTTTGAGAGGGAAATATAAAAAAGGGCTATGTGACGCTGAGTCAGTTTTATATCTTGAAGAATACCACTATTGAAATGCAATTTCTGAGCACATGCAAAGAAAAATTATTATTCGTTATTTGGAGGGACAACAACTAAAATTATAGATCCTGATGTTTTTATCGAAAACAGACAATAATTATTTATGCAGTTTAAAGGCTCTTGTTAATATGTGGTACTATACAAACAGTAGGACAAGGCGACTTGGTAAACAAACTTAGGGAAAATAATATTTATCTAAATGATCAAAGTAATGGCTTAATAAAAATATTAATTGGAGCTGATATTTGTGGAAAATTGATGACTGGGGGCTTTAGACTACTTCCCTCAGGTCTTGCGGCTATTGAGGCCAAATTAGGATGAACAGTTATGGGAAAAAACTCTAGGTCTGAAATTACAAATAATTCTACTCTTCTTATCACTTCAATGCTCAATAAGAGACACTGGTATCTGATTTGTGGGCTCTTGACACACTGGGAATTTTAGATCCTTTAGAAAAGAAAAATAAATTAGAACTTTAAGAAAAAGCATTTCTTATCTACAGTTAAAATAAATTAAGAACGTCGTTTTCAAGTCTGCTTACCGTGGCTTAGTGATCATCCGCCCTTGCCAGAAAATTTTAATTCGCCTATTAAAAGATTAGAGTCGATTGTAAAACAATTGAAAGCTGATAATCTTTATGAAAAATATAAGGAAGTTTTCTGGGAGTGGAAACGAGAAGGAATAATAGAATCTGTGCCGAAAAATGAAATTGAGTTAGCTTGTCATTACTTACCTCATCGTCATGAAGTCAAAGAAAAGAGTACAACAAAGATTAGACCAGTATTTTGACGCTTTAGGAAAACAGAAAGGAACGCCTAGTCTCAAAGACTGCCTTGAAAACGGGTTGAATCTTATAGAACTCATTCCTTCAGTTCTTCTCTGATTCCGGATGAACAGAACAGGAGTTACATCCGACATACAAAAAGCTTTTTCGCAAGTCAGCCTTAATCATAAAGATAAGAATTTTTTGAGATTCTTATGGTATCAAGCCGATGGCCAACTTAAATATTACAGACACTGTAGAGATGTGTTTGGCATCTCCAAAAGTCCCTTTTCACTTGGTTCTGCTATTCTATATCATTTAGATTCCATTTTGAAAGATGCTCTCGAAGGAAAATTAAATATTCAGCAGAAATGGTTGAAAAGTTGAAGAACAGTTTTTATGTCGATAACTGTATAAGCAGAGTCAAAAATGATCAAGAATTATATAACTTCATACAGATGGCTACAGACATTTTAGCAGAAAGGAAATTCGAATTACACTGCCGGCTACCCAAATTGTAACACCAAGAAAGACAAGAGATATCAAACAAAATTTATTTAGTAGATAACATGTTGAACAAGTATCAAATGATTAAATTTATAGACTTCTGTGAAGTGTGGTTCTTTCCAGAATCAGTAGCAAGAGTAGTCGCCATTGTTGGAGATCTATGCTGCCACACGCCTCGGTATTGATTCAAAGGGACTTTGGATGTGTTCTTGGGGTATAGAAGACCAAGCAGCTTCCACACGTTGCCACATTTCATCTGGTGGGGCAGCTTGGGATGTAATCTGGGTCAATCGTTCAGAAACCATGAACCAAATGTTTTCTATCAGTGAAAGATCCGGACAGCGAGCCGGCCAGGGAAGCAATTCAATCTGGCGATTGACGAAGAACCCTTGGACAATGTGTGCCACCTGTGGTCGTGCATTATCCTGTTGAAATATGGCTGTGGGCAAGCCATGAAGGTAAGGAAGGACAACTGGCTCCAACATCTCGGAGATGTAGCACTGGCTGTTTAAAGTACCAGCAATGCATACTAGAAGAGTGCAAGTGATATCCAATACCGCCCCACAACATAATACCCAGTGCAGGACCAGTGTGGCGGTGCATAACGCAGCTGTTCAGCATCCTCTCTCCAAGATGTCTCCAGACTCGAATCCGAATTCGTGGTGTTGCAGACAGAAGCGTGACTCGTCAGTAAAGACAATTTCATTCCATTCTGCCGTCCACATCCTTCTTTCATCGCACCATTGGCAGTGGAGACGTCTGCGGTTCTGCGTCAAGGGTAGATGAAGCAATGGACATCTTGCGGACAGACCACTCTGCTGTAAACGGCATCGAATGGTAGGCGCAGACACTGGATGATGAGCTACAGACTGAATGTGCTTTGCTATGGTTCGTGATGTGACTGAGCAATCTGTCACTACCATGCACACAATGTTCCTGTCATCACATGAAGTGGTGCACTGAGGTGGATGCAATCGAACACGTGGGTCCGTCGTACCCTCCTGCATCCAACAGTTACATATCCGCATTACAGTTGTTTGGTTTCGTCCAACACAACTACCGATTTTCCTGAAAGATAATCCACACTCCCGGTAGGCCACTATCCTTCCTCTGTCGAACTTGGATACTTGATCAAACGATGATCGCTGTTTACTACGAGGCATAATGGGTCGTTTTTTTTTGAAAAAAACCACAAGAAAAATACAATTGCCGAACTTGAAATCGTCAAAAACTCCAAGCCTTAAATAGCCCTTTGAAGTAGCGCCACAAGCGCACATGATGTGCGTCTGCGCTAAAATCCTAAACATTTGCATATCTCACCTCCACTAATGCATGTTGTAAATTTCATGTTATTTGCCTGCTTTCTTCAGGGTGTTGCATTTACGGTGGCCAGCAGTGTAGATTATGATGACTGCAAATGTTAAAGATCTAAGTGAACACATATAATGTCACTTCATTATTACTAATTTGCAAAGTTTTAATTTGAATAATATTTGTTAAATGAGTTTGAATGATTCATATGTATGTCGTCAGCATTGTATATAAATGATATGATAGCTATTAATTTTGAAATGATGGACGTTATTAAAGAGAGATTTATTATGACTGATAAAATAACGAATTTGTAACAAAATTGATAAAAGAGAAAATAAAAAAAAAACTGGTGAAAGTGAAAACTGATGACTTTTAATGATTAGCTTTTTTTTTTATGTGGCAACGTTATCTGTATTCCATGAGTATGAGTTGTAGTCTTCGTTTTGGTTTCAGATGCAAACATTAGTAAACTTGAGTTTAAATGAAAGATTTGGAATCTTCTTTTTAGAGTTTTGACATATGCCTCAGTTCCTGACATGGAGGAAATATTTACAATTAGAGTCTACTATATTATTTCCTTCTTTTTCTTTTAGAACACTACCTTTTTTAAGTCCGTTTCAACAAGCAAATCAATGCTCCTATTAGTTTCTGCTTTGTCTCCTAATTTGTTAATGTTTCAACAAAACATCTCTGTAGCTCTGAAAAACAATTTTCTTTCTCTTTATGTAATCATTTTATTCTTCAATACTTTTCCACGTCCTTTTAGAATTTTCAGATTTAATTAAAGATTTCTCTTTAAAAAACTACATGTATTCAGAATGTATAAAAGATATTTTCTTTAATAATTTCAGCATAAATATCACATGATATATAGTTAAGGCTGATGCCAGAGTTTTTAGAATTTAGGGCCCACAAAGATTGTACCAGGTGGCAAAATGACTAGCGACAGCCCTTTGTATGGTGTACTGAGACATATCAAATGAATCTTGAGTTTCAATTTCTTTATTAAATGAAAAATTCGTTTGCATATATAACCTGTACATGTGACAAAATTAGAACAATTTTTACAATTCTCCATGATTGTTTCTAATAAAAGAAAAGAAAATAACAAAAAGAAAAACATCTTAAGAAAACAACTTTGAGGATCGAAGTTAGAAAATTCAATAATTTTGGTTTTCAGTGTTGTTACATGAAATTCACTAAAAATTTCCTAAAAAATACGTCCATTATGATAATACCATGAAGACATTTTTCATTTTGTCCCATTCTTACAAAATCATAGGTCTCAAAATCTTGGCTTCAAATCCTTCCGAGGATGAAAAGTGTAAATTTCAATAGAAAACAACTCTGTAAAAGCAAAAACTGAAAAGACTTTTGATCTTTGGGAGGAAAAAAAAAATCGGAAAAGAAAAGTGTGAACGTAATTTTATAGAGACACACACTTGAATGTTTTGAAATAAATACACAGAACAAAGCTCTTACCATGAAAAAATATTAAAGATGACATGTGAAATTAATTTGAAAATAATTACAGTAGCTGTATTGCTTTTGCTCAGTGCTTCAGAAACTTCCAAGAAAAGCAAAGAAGCTACTCACTATAGAATTTATCGCCTTGTTTCTTTTTTAGAATCTATTTTATGGCATTTATAATTTTGCTTATTTTTCAGAATCAAAATATTTCTAAGTTGCCAAGATGAAAGTAATTTCACCTACAAACATGACAGTGGAAAATAAAAATGTATTACTTTAATTCACCATCAGCTGAAGAAGTCATACAAGAGTTTTTGAATTAATATCGAAAATATTTGAGACCTTATTCAACTTTTCTAACGTTGCTCTCGAACCTGTACTGGTTTTGTGAACGTTATACACTGAAAAATTTGATACTGGAGCTGAATAGGCATGGTCTTCAATACTTCTACCCATGAAAGGAAATACATAGCTTTCATGACAGGCACAAGGAAAACATTTCCATTAGTCATGGCGCAGCTACAATTCATATCTGCATTAAATTCAGGAAGAGCCAAATTTCATATAATTTACATATGCATATGGGATGAAATATTTAGCCATGTTTTAGAATTTCAATGTTAGAAGTATTCGTCCATATTGCACATTTCATTAGGGAATATATATAAACCCTGAACACTAATTATCATCTAAAAAATGGCTTGAAGAATGTCTTCCCTTGTGGAAACAAATAAATGATTGGCTTTAGTGTAGAACTGGGTGCCCTTTCGATTAGCAACAAATTTTTTTCAGTTTTGGCGATCAAACCCCCATTTCTGGTTACCATGATAGTTTTATGTCCTGATTTTTTTTTAAGTGAAAATAAATCGATGTGTACATAGACAAAGTTATGGCAGTGTGTAATGCCTAGATTGTGTAATTCTGGGATACTTTTTTTAAGTGAAAACAGATTGATTTGTACATGGATAGCGAGTTTGTGCAATTCTTCAACTTCTTATTTTGGTTTTGTGTAGCGACCATCTTGAAATTGTGCTCTCTGGTGCCGAACTTGACGTCAAAAAAGAATCGACAAAAAAAAAAAAAAAAAAAAAAAAAAAAAAAAAAAAAAAAAAACAAGGGGCACTTGATTGTGAACTTTTACCAAATGATTTATTATTTATTTTGATCAAATGAGAATTTACATACCTCACAAAAGCTCACTTGTAAGCTTTATGCCATTCGGTACAATGTCAACAAATCCTAAATTTACTGAGGGACTGTAAATTCTAAGAATTTTGATGAAGTTTTGCCATCTGGTATAATTAAACTAGACTTAAACTCACATAATGAGCTGCATAGAAATGTGCTTACTGCACAGGTAAATAAAAGGTGTTACTAATATATGCTGTAATCCCTTCTGTAAGGACAAACACGTCTCTTCAAATTCTTCTTCACTCCATATGACTTGCTATATACATAACCCCTGACATTTCTCCCTTACATTGATATCATCTTATCATTTAAATCACCTTAAAACAGAAATGAATTTTTACATACCTTAAAGACCAGATTTCTTCCCTATGTGAATATGTATATGCTTGCTTAAATTAGAATTATCACTAAATAGCTTCTTACATACTTCACACACGAGGTTTCTCTCCTGTGTGAATAAGCACATGCACATTTAAATTCCACTTTTGACTAAATGTGTTCGGCTCTACTGCAGAATTGGGTGCCCCTTAGACTGGCAATAAATTTTGTTCAATTTTGGCGATGAAACCCCATTTCTGGTTACCATGATAGTTTTCACTTGGTTTTAGCTTCTCGATTTTTTTCAACATGAAAACTGATTGATGTGTACATGGAAAACGTCAAGGCAGTGCGCAATGCCTAGTTTGTGCAATTCTCTGTTTTTTAAGTGAAAACAGATCAATGTGTATAAAACGCCGAGTTTGCAAAATTCTTTCACTTCTTATTTTGATTTTGTGTAGCAGCCACCTTGAAATTGTGTTTTCCTGGCATCAAAAAAAGAATCGTCATAAAAATAAGGAGCACCCAATTATAAACTTTTACCATGTATTCTTGCATGCTATGCACACCAGATTTCTCTCCTGTGTGAATAAGCACTGGCACATTGAGACTACCCTTTCATCTAAAATATTTGTTACACACCTCTAATACATCAGCTTTCTCTCCTGTGTGAAGTAGAATATGCCTCTTTAAACTACTCTTTTTACTTAGTTTTGTTACATACTTCTACCAAAGTAGCACCTATACTTTATAAATTTGCAATTTGTCTCTTATGAATAAGCATACATTTTCCAACCATATCACATTTTTGTGTGAATAAAATTTGCTTAAATAAGCAAAGAAATGGATTGGTCAATAGCATCATTTAAATTATTGACTAAATAATTTCTTACATTCTTCACCTATGTGAGGTGTCTCTCCTGTGTGAATAATATCATTGTTTAAATTATACCTTTGATTAAATGAATTATTACATACTTCACACATGAGGTTTCTCTCCTGTGTGAAGAAGTATATGCTTCTTCAAATGTTCCTTCCGTCTAAATGGCTTGTTACATATTTCACACACGTAAGATTTTTCTCCAGTGTGAATAAGCGTATGTTTCTTCAAATGAGTTTTTTGATTAAATGATTAGTTACATACTTCACAAACATGAGGTTTCTCTCCTGTGTGAATAAGTATATGTCTATTTAAATGATGCTTTTGTCTAAATGATTTATTACATACTTCACAGACGTGAATTTTCTCCCCCGTGTGAACAAACATATGAATGTTTAAAACATTCCTGTCATTATATGACATCTCACATATTTCACAAACATAAGGTTTCTCTCCTGTGTGAATAAGCATATGCTTTTTCAAAATACACTTTCGACTAAATGATTTCTTACATACTTCACACACAAAAGGTTTCTCTCCAGTATGAACAAGCATATGTATTTTCAAACCAGAATTTAATGTAAATGACATGTTACATACTTCACACACATGAGGCTTCTCTCCTGTATGAATGATCATATGGTGCTTTAAACTTACCTTTTGACTAAATGACTTCCTACATACTTCACATATATGAGGCTCTGCTCCTGTATGAATGAGCATATGCTCCTTTAAACACCTAAATGTACTTAATGACTTCTTACATACTTCACATGTATGACGTTTCTCTGCTGTGTGAATAAACATATGCGTTTTCAAACCAACCTTTTGTCTAAATAACTTACCACATAATTCGCACACATGACGTTGCTCTTCTGTATGAATGAGCATATGTTCCTTTAATCGACAAAATTTACTAAATGACATTTTACATAGAGTACACATATATGGTTTCTCTCCTGGATGAATGAGCATATCCTCTTTTAAAGCACCATTTTGTCTTAATGATTTATTGCAAACTTCATAAGGGTTTTCTTCTGCTTGGGTATGCATGCGCTCTTTTAAAATATTGCCTCTTCCAAATGATTTATTACATACCTCCAAGAACATCAAATTTCTGTACTAGATAATCAGTGACAACTTTGATACATGAAGAAAAAAAAGTCACCGACTTTTTCAGCTTTCAGCATTTACACGTATGAATCACACTTCAGAATAAAGTAGCCGTTAATTAAAGTCACTTGACAAAAATTACCCGCGGCGATTTTCACAGAGTAAATCACATTTTAACAATAACAAACTTTATCACAGCAATATCAAAGTTTGAATACATATCACTGTTGCCATACATGCACTTATTACCAAATTATCCTAACAAAATTTAAGTGAGGCTTGCTCATTAGATTGGAAACATAAAATGCAAAAAAATAAAGTAATGCATGCCATGTTCTTAACAACTTACCTCTTTTTGATTATAAATTCGAAATTATATTTTATGTTAATTTTATGTTTTGATATAGTTTACGATTATAAATTATAATCAAAATAAAAAATTACAACTTTCAGCCATTTCAGGTTTCAGCAGTATTAAAATATATATATATATATAATATGTATTAGATTTATATATAGCATTGTTCTAATATAGGTATTTTGACACAAAATCGGACCTTTTCTGAAATGACATGCCAATTTTTTTCTATATTTCGATTCTTCAACCACTAGACAACCGGAAGCTATGCCATTTCATTTGATAGCCTAACCTGTTTGTTGTGACATCCTTAGAGCACGACACCTCGATGAGATTCTAGTGCTGTATTGTTGCCTTCCTTTCAAGGATCTCTGGGCTTACATTTAAAAAGGGTAATGCTAGGATGCACATGCACACCTTTCTACTAACTGTTTTCATGTGTCTCCAACAATTCCCTGGTTGGTGCGAACACCAGATCTCTCCCCAATAGAGCACCTATGGGTACTGATTAGCAGACATCTCCATCCATCCCTGGATGACGCCAATCTAACTTGCCAATTTGAAAGTATATGTCAAGCAATCTCACAGGAAGACATCCTCCAACTCTACAAGTCAAAGCCTAATGGGATTACAGCTTTCATCAGGACCAATGCATTATTTATTTATTTATTTTGCTCTTGCAGCTTATCTCCTGAATAAAAAAGTAAATTCGTATGACACTATCAGAGTTTCGTTTTTAATACATTTACATCACATCTAGAGATCCTTGTCTCATACAGATACCTCCTTTTGGTATGTCATTTTTATGTTACAGAAATACAACTGGAATTCTAGGTTAAGTTAATTGAATACGGTGAAGCTTACTAGTAGTATCTGTTTAAGATTGGTTTGGTTTATATGATTACAACAAAGCCTCAAGGGCTATCTGCTTCAGGGCAGAGATACCTTCGTGGAGGACTTTCTAATGGAAACTGGCTCATATACACGTTACACATACGGAAAACCACAGAAACGCCCATGCAGCCAGCCCGTTCGTGGAATTGGAAGCTCAGACCGAATTACCAGGCTTCAGCAACTTTACAACTCGACCGCTGGTAGGCATCTGCTTTACAGGAAGGATGCCTTCATGGAGGACTTTCTAAGGAATCTGACTCCCATCCACAATACGCATCGGGAAACCACGAAAACCAAACATGCCCGTTCGCCTGGGATCGAGCCCAGGTTGGATGACCAATATTCAGCGGTCTTAACCACGCAACAATATTTTAGGCCTGAAATTAAAAGACGAATCTAACATGTAACAACTACTTTATAAATCCGGGTCGTTCCTTGTGTATGTGTTATGTTGTGCCCCTCACATAGAAGCCTAATGGAGAATTATGCCATTTCAGAATGTTAAAACAATTGCCAGACAAAAATATTTTTGCATCTGTATGCAACATAATAGAAGGCATCTATCTATATGGCCTTTCGATATAATTATAGCACCACAGAAACAGCTTATTTAAATAAATTTTTTGACACTTATGGCGCCCCATTAGGAGCAGCTCACTAGTGGGGTAGTTCTCCTATTCGTGAAGTAAAATTCACAACAAAAGTCGCTCGTCATAAGAAGCAGGTAATTAAAAAATAAACACTTAATTCCACAATTAATGAGCCACTTTGTTTTGACACGGCGTTTCAAGAGACATGAGTCAGAGAAATTTTGAACATATTCAGTACATCAATGTGATCTCAGAATGTCATTTCTTCAGAAATAATTTTTGCTCCGATTACTTTCAGTAAAAAACTACATTGCATGGCATGTCATTCAAAAGTATGTAACATTAAACATGAAATAAATTCCAGGCTCATGAAAAACAGTTTATAATACAGCTAATCTGTAAGGCTGACAGTGATTTCCGAATGTTTGATATAAAGAAATATACGAAACTCCGAAAAATAGCTATTAGTAGTTTATAGAACAGTAACAGTATCACACTTGTCAAGTGACCGTGTATAATGTTTAGCGATTCTTTAATGAATTTACGATTAGGTAGAACTAAGGTTAACTTTATAAAAGCTAGTTACATAATGTAAATGCGTTAATTTCGTATTAACAGTTTCAGATATATACACCTTAAAATTTATGAATTAATTTATAATAATTACTTTTGTAAAAATAAAGTAAGTTTATAAACTGATCATTAAGATGTAGAAATACCGTAATAAATACAATTTTTATATTCATAATAAAGTAAGTAATTGTGGATATGTGCGGTCATCATGTTCACCAAAGGAACTTCACATTCCATTACTGGTTGATTTCTAATTACTTATTATCATGAGACAATAACTATAAATATCCGCTAAGAAGGAAGTGAAGGTAGTACTTCAATAAAATTATTTAATCCAGCATTTTATTAAAAATTAAAAATTGAATAAAGAATTGAATGCAGTTACATTTCCAGTGCAATACCTCATATCTGTAGTACCTCATATCCTTCCTTTTCTATAACTGTAGAGACTTTCGCGTCAGAATTTAAACGCCTAGATGCCAGAAAGAATACTACACTACAAAGTCCGTAATCCGGACGTCCATAATCCAGACCTCAAAGCCACAAACGTTTTTTTGTATGCTTTACGCATGCGCATTTGTTTTTTTCTAAAATATGTGAAGATTTTCGAAAACGGCCGAGATTGCAATCTTGTTTTCTTCCCTCCCCCTAAGTTATGTAGTAGCAGGTGCAGTTTCTCCAAATGTATTGTATCAGTTTACTGCAGACAGCTTGTCCTAAGAGGTTTCTTATCGTTTGGTTGCTCCTGACATTTCGTTGTTGATTCTTTTGTGGTACAATGTGCTTTTAAGCTCTAAACAGCTATAAAAATACAGGAAAGCTTTCAACAGCAATAAAGGTCCTATAAAAATAACGGAAGTAAACAAAATCTCAGTCGTGATCATAACAAAGCCAGAAAGGCTTGTTAGTCTGACCTTCAGAATAGTTTTAGAAAGAACGGGGTCAAAGCCTAATGGAATCTTTGTTAGAAAGTACAAAGGATATCTTTCGAAATCTTCACACCTATTTTCTGAGTTAATGGACGGGGAGGGGAAGGGAGGAAATTGCTGTGAAACTGGAAAAGTATTTCGGGCAGTTCGGTATTTTGAGGATACAGAATAGGGAAAGGTCTGGATTTCAAAGAGATAAGCTAGGCTAAAATTATCTTTACTCATTCTAAGGCATTTCAGTTAATGTTGCAGATTGCGCTGTTCCTTAATCTTCTAATTGGATCCGGCTTATTATTTTTTGCAGACTGTTACTGTTAGAGCAATTTTATAAAAATTAAGCTTGAACTTTCGATTATGTCAAAAAGAGTTTCCGATTCTGGAGCTGCCAAAGGATCTACAAAGCGAAAACATGTTTCGATGTCCATCAAACAAAAAGTGGAATTGCTTCAAAAAATGGATAAAGGCATATTCGTCTCAAAATTATGCGAGGAGTATGGTATTGGAAAGTCAACTGTATATGACAATAAGCAAAAAGAAAAAGGAACTTTTTGAATTTTTTGAGGATTCCGACACCCCACTGGCAATGAATAACAGAAAAAGGTTTCGTTATGCTAAAAGTGACGATCATGACAAAGTGATGATTGAATGGGTCAGACAGCGTCGCAGCGAGGGCGTGCCATTGACGGGTCCAATGCTAATGGCTCAAGACAAAATATTTCATGAACAAATGAACTTAAACGCTGAGTGCACATATTCGACAGGTTGCTTAACCAAATTTCAAAATCACCATGGTATAAGATAATTAAAAATTTCAGGTGAAAAAGCTTCAGCTGATACTGAAGCTGCTGAAGAATTTGCAGATGAATTCATTGAACTCATTACTAGTGAACGAGAACAAATTTGCAACGCTGATGAAACTGGTCTTTTCTGGCAATATGTACCGCGAAATACCTTCACAACTTCTACAAAAATGGCTCCAACTGGTGTCAAAGATTCCAAAGCGAGACTAAGAATTTAGCGTGCGCAAATGCTGCAGGAACGCACAAGTGCAAACTTTTCGTAATCCGAAAACATGCACAACCTCGAGCATTTAAAGGAGTAACGATTTTCCCCGTTATATATCACGCAAATAAAAGAGCATGGATGACACAAACGTTGATGAAATGATTGGTTTGAAAATCATTTTATACAAGAAGCTCGGCGACATTTAAATTCGGTTGGTTTACCTGATGACTCAAAAATAGTCCTGACTGTTGACAACTGTTCGGCGCTTACTTCACTTACATTTTTAGTGAAAGATAATGTATCCGTATTATTCTTCCCTCCAAACTGTACGTCTATCATTCAGCCTATGGATATGGGAATAGTGCACGCGCTGAAATGCTTATATAAAGTAGCATTTTTAAAATCTATGTTAAATTTCTTGAACAATGACAAGACTATTCAAGAATTTTTTAAATATTTTAGCATAAAATTTTGCTGTGTGGAGCATCGCAAGATCGTGGGAGTATATGTCTCCAGATACGTTAAAAAATGTTTAACATAATTTATGGCCAGCTACCATATTTCATGGTGAGAACCATGAAGATGATAGCCGCGAATTTGAAGGTGGCTCTAGTGTAGAATTGGGTGCCCCTTGTTTTTTGGCGAAAAATTTTGTTCAGTTTTGGCGATGAAACCCCATTTCTGGTTACCATGAGAGTTTTAACATGGTTTTAGCTTCTTGATTTATTTAATTGAAAATAAATCGGTGCGCACATGGACAAAGTCAAAATGTGCAATGACCAATTTGTGCAATTCTCTGATTTTTTTTTTTTAAGTGAAAACAGGTCGATGTGTACATGGACACGGAGTTTGTGAAATTCTTTGACTTCTTGTTTTGGTTTTGTGTAGCGGCCATCTTGAAATTGTGTCTTATTGGCGCCGATCTTGGCGTCAAAACAGAATCGCCAAAAAACAAGGGGCACCCAACTGTAAACTTTTACCTTGAAGGTTTTCGGACATCCCAAACTAAAGGTGAAATTTTCCAGTTATTGGATTATGTAAAGAAATGTGCAGAAGCGGTAATAAATGAAGATCATGTAACAGAAGTTTTTCATTGCGACGACAATGCCCCAATCATCAATCAATTACCGGACGGCGAAATCTGTAGTATAGTTCTAGAACCAGAAAATATCGCTTCCGATAGAGAAGAAAGGTTATTGAAAACGAAAAAATTTCGATTGACAAGTTAGTCGGTATTCTCGACATAGCAATTACGGGACTTGAACAGTGGAACTTTGTAACTGACCAAGAAATTATGTCTGTTCATAGAATTAAAGAGAAAGTATTAGCACAAAAAACGAAGCAACTTAAACAACTTACATTGAAAGAAATGTTTAATAAAGTAAACAAATAAATATTAAGCTTTTTTTTTTTTTTTTGCAAAATTTGATACCTTTTAGATCATAATTGCTCATTATTTCATAAATTACTGTTTCATATTTTTAATTGTATAATTTCTGCATGCCATCTTACCAGATTTAAATTGATGATCTATAATCCGGAAAAAACCCTTACTCGGAATCGCCAAGGTCCCGACGAGTCCGGATTACGGACTCTGTACTGTACATAATTTACACATTCACACCTTCTCTGAGATTTGACGCGTGGAACAGAATAAGTTTGAAGTAACAAGTTCTCTTTGACTATCAGGATTATCTGGGTTGCTTGTAGAAGGCTGATTGCTATCTTGGGGTTTAGATAAATCAAGATGACCGAATCTTGTTTTAGTTGTTATGCATTTGGTAGCACTTTTTGGAAGTTTTCTCCTAGCAGTTTTGGGGGTTTAGAAAAACCTTTAGGAATACCTGCTAGTATCAAAAAATGTATCTGGGTTCCTTTTAAGATGCAAGATTTCATTATTGTATGTATTTAATTTACCAGTTGTCAGGAAGTAGTAAAGCATTCATTGCTTACCCATTAAGAGCTGCTTTATATATCTAGTTTCCTTTTAAGATGCAAGATTTCATTACTTTGTGTATTTAATTTATCTACTGTCTAAAAGTGTGGCCTGGTATAGCAATAAAATCTCACTGCTTATCCATTAAGAGTCACTTTGTGTATTTCATTACTTTGTGTATTTAATTTATCAATTGTCTAAAAGTGTAGCCTGGTATAGCAATAAAATCTCATTGCTTATCCATTAAAAGTCACCCCCCTTTTTCTTTCTTTTTTTTTTTTTTTTTTTTATGTTAAATACTTTTGACGGTTTTCAAAGGTGACTTTATGCAAAGATCAATCTAGAGTGTGGATTTGTTGAGCCATCCATAGTTTCCCTTGATTAATGATTTCCATGCTCTCACCCAATTCTTGTACTACAACTTTGATAGTTCCAGTATCCATATCATTCAGTAGTATTCTTCAGTAAATGAAATATCTATCTTGTTATGACGTATTCAGGCACAAGCACATTCCGGTCAAGCTTCCCAAGTGGAATAACATCGCTCGCTGGTGATCGAACAGGTTCATGTTTATAGCAGGAGATGTAAAAAAAAGCACCTTAATCTTCTAAAGCTCAAGGCTGAAGCCTGAATATATGATATACACAAGGTATGTCTTATGAATGTGTACAAATATGATTTTTATGAAGGGTGCACTTTTAAACTCAATATTTTGCATAATTATCAATTAACAAGTTTTTAATTGCACAATCATTATTATTTGGGGCACATGTATGAACACAAGTCATTTGCAAAATGACACCACAATAGTCTCAATATCACAGCTTTAAAATCTAATATCCACTAAAAAAAGAAATTAAGTCCATGACCGTTTCAAATAAAAATTTTTAAACTATAATGCAAAAATTTATTCCACCATAATGAAAATGTGCCAACCAGTGCCTGAGCTAAGTTACTCAAAGCTGGTAGTTTGACCCGCGTTCAATTCTAGGCAAGCAGGCTGGCTGCATGTGTAGTGTGGATGCTACTCAGTGTCTTTTGGAAAGTCCTCCATGAAAGCATCCTTACGCTTATGCATATAGCTCTTAAGTACCTTGCCATAATCAAATCAACCCAGCCAAACCAAATCAAATGAAAATGAAAATCACAATAAAATAAGTCAAACTATTACTAAAATTACTTTTTTAATAATCAAATTAAAAAGGACATAATTTGAACTTAACTGTAATTTTGTAAAATACACTATGAACTGTAATTTTGTAAAATGCACTAGAAATAATATCCCCCCCCAAGAAGGAGGCAATTAGCTAATCTAGAATTAATGTTACTGTTAAGCATATTACTTTTGAAAAACTGTACTGTTCTTATATGAGAAATTTTCATTCAGGTGATATTAGTATTAATCACTTCAGAGATTTTACAAGCCTCATTTTCTGCTTTTATTTGGTACGAAGGGAGGATACTATACTACCCTGCAAAACATTTTGATGGATAGTTATGTATATGACTTACGATATGAAATCCATATTCAACTAACATATACACTATCCCTAGTGTATATATGTACATATTAGAACCAATAGTCAACTTTTTAAGGCATAATAGAACATGGCATAAGTAATAATTTTTGCAATACAATGTATTGTGGAATGTCAAATATGAATGCAGAAACGTAGTAAGAACAACGATTATGGAGAACAAAATGCCATTTTAATCATTGATATTTACAAGAAGTAATGTTTGTTATTTATCAGAATTATTCAGATGAACTGCAGTTACTAACTGCAATGCATGCATCACAAATGACCAAGAAGTGATTAGCATATACTTTGAAAGCTGTTCAGCATGTCACATACTGTGCTAATTTGCTAACAAGGTCTGCAGTAGAATTAATCTCTGTTTTACAGACAAGATCCATTGTCATTGTAATGCATGTACTGAAGTTTCTGGTTATCCATTTATACAATTATTTTATAATAATTCTCAAATATCTTGCTGTACTCATAATCAGTTACCAAGAATTTCAGTTTCCTTAATTAAATGAAATAAATCATAAGAAACTGCAAAATACTTATTATCACATAGTTCTAGATACTATAAGTTAGAGATGATTTATATTTCTAACAACTAAAATAAAACAATTTCAGTTTATTTTTACAGCATGTAAATCCACTTTTATTAACTGTACACAACATTAACATTTTATTTATTGAATATCAAGAAATATGAATTTATTAATATTTATTGAAACCTCTCAGTTCAGAATGCATTATTATACATATGAAATGTTATAAATATGAGGATGAGGAAATGTTTAATGGCAAATTACTCTTTCCATTCCATAATGCATGTAACTAAATATGTGTTTAAGACACTGCAAAATATATATGCTTCTAGCAGGTTTTATTAAATATTTCTATTTTTACTGCAGTTAAAAATGAAATACAATGTCACTGCATCTAGTAAAATTTTGAAAAATTAAAACTTCAGAACATTACCATAACGAACAGCACACTAATTTATTGCATATATATTTCTAAAAACCTATTACTATTTCTAATTCATATAATAAACACTAAAAATATTAAATGTGCTTACTCCATTAACATATACTAAATATCAAACTAAGGCTACAAATGTCCCAGAACAAATATACTGTAAATGTGTTTAGTCTGGGAATTTAGGTCTGTTCAAGCTGGATATCTGTAGGAACTGAAGAGCAACACTGCTGCTCTATATGCAAATTTAAAGCTCCTCTCAATTCAGATTACTATACGTAACTATGATATGAAAGCATACATAACAAAGATGAATATCATGTTGCTGAAGACGCGTGCAGGAAACTAGAAAAGTCTAACAGAAGTATAGTAATTCTGTTCTTAACATATTGTTTTACATTTCTCGAAAAGCCTGTTACTGTGATATCACAATTGAAACATTTTTAGTCGCTGAAGATGGGGAGAAAAAATTTTTAATGTTGTACCATCATGAACTTAAGTTTATCATGATTGTTCCTCTCACACATGTGTATGTAGTATATGAAGCCTGTGTTTGCAAAGCATTTACACTGTATACAAGTAAGTACAGTTATTTAAGTATCAATGAGGACATACAAGAAAATGTTAAAATTATTTGCAATGCACATAAACAAATGCTAAAAAGGTATAGAATAAACCATTTTTGAGCACCGGCGTGTACAGGGAGGCATAAAAAAAGGAAATGCGAATAGAAACTACAGCATTCAATAAACATTTACAGGTGGCGTACCCCGATCTGCTACTATGAAAAATCCCTTAGCAGGGGAAAAGTATCACGGTTGTCTTCTTGGAGGAAGTACGTCATAAGATGATACCCATAGTCTACTCTATAATAATAAGCTGTTTCTCCCTTGTTTGGCATCAAGGCTGTTCTCCAAATACTATCCCTTTTCTTAGAAGCCAATCAGCGTTTGGCTGAACCTAGTGGATTTACTAGAGTACAGTTTGAAAGTGTTGTAACAACACTGTTGCCTTTCCAAAGTTCAATTATTACACGAGGTGACAGGTCTTTCCTGTAATTGATAGCACCTCTTTCTTTTTTTTTTTCCCTCAGATTTTCAATGGTTTCAATTGAACAGTTTCCAAACCTGTTTTCTCTGGCTAAACCTACAACTGCAAATCCATAGTTTGACACCTCAACGAACATTATGGAAGTAAAATAACTGTCTACTGTTATCATAAATGGATATTTTAGAAGTTTGCTGATTAAATTCAGGACAACTGAGCCTCCAAGTCCATAATCTTCTTGGTTTTCCATTTTATTTGCATCTTTCTCTTGATAAAAATCAAATTGTACCAAGTAGCCATTTGGACAATTTAGACACCAGGCTTTAAATCCAAATCTAATGGGCTGTCCTCTAACAAACTACTTACCCAGATATTGCCCATAGTAAGGTACAATGGCCTCATAAACATCTAAAATTTGTTGTAAAGGAAAAGGCTTCAAAAACAGTCGTTATCATACACATCATATTCCGTAGTTTAGTGTATTTACCTTCTTTCTCAATGTTGTTATTGCCATAGCAATGAAGATATTTCATGATTTCTTCAAATCTTTCAATTAGATACAGCAACATATCCAACAATTAAAATCCTGATAAATACTTTTATTTCTTCAGATGTAGCATCAAAGAAATAGTTGCCTTTTTCTCTAACATATAATTTTGTATGATAAACTATGTAATCAACTACATCATCATAAAAAAAATTGCTCAAAAAGAATACATGGAGACTTTGATAAAATTTCTATTGTACGATTTCAATCTTCATTCCAGTTCTATTTTTCTTTTTGCACATTAGTCAAGTCATTCATTACCCATTCTCTTTTCTGAATGAATTATTTTTTCTTCAAATGTTTAGAAAAGTGGTGGAGTGCTATCTTCATCGTTGCTGTTATTATTGGGAATATCATTGTTGTCTGACTTATCCAGAATTTCGTTCGACTAGCCCAGAAATCTCATTTCTGCATTTGCTCGTAATTAGTTTCCATGTGAACTGTTTATAATGACATAGTCTTCATCATCACTATCCTCATCACTGGTATCAGCATTATCAGGTGGGCTCTATAAACAAATTTGCTCCATCAAAGCCATCATCACTATTTTCTTCCAGTTCATGAAGGAAGGAAGAAGCTTAATTTAAGGTTAAGTATATGAAATAATTGATCTAAGTTTTCCAGTAGATAACAATTCAAAGTTTTTTTTCCAATAATACACGTAATCTGAAAAAAGAAAATTCATTTCAAGAAAAATTAATTTCAATTTGAAAAATTGATTTTTTTTTTCAATTTTCTGTATATATTTTCTATTAATACAAATAAATTTTAGCACATATCGTAGAATTTCATTTTTGTTTGCAATAACAGTAATAAGAGAGTAGATTTGGAAGTACTTATTATTATTTGGAAGTATTATCACATAAAGCATGTATATTTCGAATAAAAACGCTTTTATATTTTTGATAAGACAGTAAAGTCTTTTAGGCTTAATGCACTCACAAATAGCCAGTGTCCCATAAACATGACACCAAAGATTAAACACAATTAAAAAAAGATTTGTTATTTTTGCGAACTAACTTTGTAGAAGTCTTTTGTGATCTATTTTAAGCAAATCATTTTTAATGCTTTTAGTTTAATGAACAAGAAGCAAAAGGTACTTACTTCCTGTGGCTACCCATGATGTCTCAGTATTGGAATAACTCCTATAAAAGTAACTTGTTCTAAAATAGCTTTAATGTCCATCTTTTGCTAACAGTAAGAACAACAGTTACTCATATGAAAAACTGCTTTGGTTAAATGATATATGCACTACAAGATTTCCTACACAGTAATTTCCAGGCGTCCCATATTTTAGCCACTGGGCATAAATGGGTTAAGCAATGTCACCATTTTCATATGCATTCATTTTGTTGTATTCCAAGTTTGTACCATTTTTATACATGAATTGTGAAATTTGTTCACTTTAATTCAGTTTTAAAATGTTTGGTTGTGAAATTTGCAAGCTATGGATGAAAACTGTGGTAAAATTTCTGCAGGAATACAGTATTTCACCACAGATTCACTAGACGGAACAATGAAGAGATACAGTGGCTCCCAAAAGTGTTCGTACACTTATGATTTTCATTGAAATAGGGCTCTATCCATTAATTAAACGTAAACTTTCTGAATAAGATTTTAATAATAAGATCTGTAATCTATTCATAACAAAATTATATGAAATATTTTTAAAATATAGTGAAACTTTATTTTTAAGAATTTAATAATAAAAAAATGACAACTATTTTGTCTCACCAAAGTCTTCATACAGTAAAATATTTTTGGATAAAATTAAAATCAGAATGATGGTTTGCCGCTTTTTTAAATTTTTTTATTGTGGTGGCATTTAAAAAATCATTTGCTTTAAATTTTTATTGTTTACTTCATAATATTCTATTTATTATTGAAAAATGGGTCGCAGTCGTAAAGAAATTACAAACAGCATTTGAAAAGTGATAATTTTTCACCATAATAGTGATAAATCAATTTGAAATATCACTAAATTAGTTAATTTATCCCATTCTATAGAGCAGTATGTGATAAAAAGCTTTAAAGAAGAAAATCGGATTGAAAACAAGGTAAGAAATGGTCGATCGAGAAAGTTAACTAAACGTGACGAGAGATTTATTACTAGAAAATTTGTGAAAAACCTATGTTTGAGTGCTGTTAAAGTTTCTGCTGAATTTAATGCAAAGTTTTCTACTTCAATTTCACCCGAAACTGTTCGACGAGTTCTCAGAGAAGCTCGATTACATGGGCGTTCTGCCCATAAAATTTTTTTTGTTAGTGAGAAAAACAGAAAGCTTAGGCTTTCATTCGCAAAATCAATGATAAATACACCCGAAACGTACCGGAATAATGTCCTATTTGCTGACGAAAGCAAATTTAACATTTTTGGTTCCGATGGTCGAATAACTGTATGGAAGGAAAAACGAGGAACTTCATTCTAAGAACTTAGTTGGAACACTTAAGCATGGTGATGGAGGTGTTCTTGTGTGGGGGTGTATGGCAATTAAATATTTTAAGAGACAATTTAAAATTATCAGCCCAAAATTTGAGTATTGGAAACAACTTTATTTTTAATCATGATAATGATCCTAAGTATACGGCTTTCAACATTCACCTGTGGCGTCCCTATAATTGTCCACAGGTTTTGAAAACCTCCCTCAGTTGCCAGATTGAAACCCCATAGAACACATTTGGAAAGAATTGGAGGTTAGAGTCTGAAAACATGACATCAAAACGAAAAGCGAACTCAAAACAGTCATGATGGAAGAATGGATGAACGTTTATTTAGAAATTCAAAAAAAAAAAAGTATGAAAAGTGAACTCAAAACTGTCATGATGGAAGAATAGATGAACATTGATGCAGAAATTTAAAAAAAACTACTAAAATCTATCCCCAGATGTTTAAAAGCTGTTTTGGATGCTAAAGGATATCCGACTAAATATTAATTTAGCGCATAATGAAAATATTTACTAATATGTCAAGATTTTTTTGAAGTGTACAAAGACTTTTGTGAAATAAAATGTTTATAATTTTTTTTATTATTAATTTCTTAAAAAGAAAGTTTTGCTATATTTAAAAAATATTTCATGTCATTTTGTTACGAATAGATTATAGATCTTATTATTAAAATCTCATTCAGAAAGACTTTTAATGAATGGATAGAGCCCTATTTCAATGAAAATCGTTAAGTGTACGAACACTTTTAGGAACCACTGTATGTCCCATAGATAATCTGCGACATCCCGCAACGTCAGTTTTTTTGCAGTTCTTTGATGTTTTTTTAAACGAAAACAGACTGTTATGTACACAGAGAGAAGAACAGAGCAAAGAATTACAGTACGATTTAGAAAAATATGTTTAATTTTTTTTATGTATCATATAATCCTTATTTAATAATTAAAATCTGGCTCTGAAATTCCTAAAATATGTCTTCTTTTGATATCTTGCTAATGTTTGTGAATAAACAGAGATAATTCGGGAATGCTTTTAAAACAATTCACAAAAATTACTAACCTGCACTAGATAAGTCATTTTTTACTTTTTCATCCGTAAAAAATAGACACATTGCCTCACGACGATTGCATTAATACTGAAGTACCTTACTTTTGACCTAAAAAAGTTACATCATATAGCTATATAATTAAACATATACCTATCACTGATATTGAAAGGATAAATTTACATGTCTTTTCTGACTTTTCTAGCAAGTTATTAATAACAAGGATAAAGAACACTATTTTTAGTTTGAGAATCTTCTCATTTCTCATCCTATAAAATAGGAAGTTGGTACACATTAGCAGCATAGAAAGTCTCACTATGTTGAATATTACACCTAGTTTGTAAATGTGTCATATCAACAAAACACTTCCTGATAACCTTTAGGTCTATGATTAGTCAAAACGTTCATCTCACATGTTAAGAAACAAAATTTTCATTTCCTAAGGCTTACATTCACCGCCTAGACCGTATAGTGGTTAGGGGAGCCGACTGAGATACCAAAGGGCCCAGGTTTGAATCATGAAGAAGGCACGGTTGTAACTGTCCATCTCTTCATAGGAGGCAAAGGTGGCCCATTTATTATTTGCCTCCATAATAAAGTGACCACCACTTCTGGCCTTAGTAGTGGCGAAGTCGAAATCAGCTGAAAGCCTGCCATTGGTTTAAAAAAAAAAAAAACATTCACTTGGTCAAATTCTCATTCAAAAGCAGCATTCAGCCATTAAATTCAAGTGTGTTTTCTTCGGATCAGAATTTTGCCAATGCAAACAAGCATTTGGAATCGCTTCAGAGTGAGTTAAACACTACTGTTGAGTGAATGCTAAAAAAAAATTCAATCTTATTGATTATACACATAAATTTCTGGATATATAAAAATAGTAGCTAATATTAAAACTAATAATTTTCTTTTTATGTTTGTTTACTGCCCCATTCTAAATCATGCCACCTGGGTAAGCAAAAAAAAAAAAAAAAAACGCTTCTTTTTACTACTATGCATTTCGCACTCTAGGCTTGTTCCTCAGAATCTCTACTTGCTAATGAACTCAATTATTTGAGATCAGTTGCCCTTGACCAAAAATTTTGTCTCATGCTCATCGATAAAACCTTCAAAAATTCCTATCCTGCCCTCAAAGAAGATATTCCACTATTAGAAATAATATTAATACTCTAACTACACTGGTGAAATAAATTAAGAGAATTTTCATATTTGATCTACGATCTCCAGAACTACTGGACAGATTTTAATAAAATTTGGTGTGAACATAAGTTGATATAATACAAACAAAATAAACATTCAACAGTTATAATAGACACATATGTTCGTGTGTAACACTCATGGGAGTCTGAAGGTCTGAAACAGCGGTTGCGGAAGACACAAAAGAAATGGGTTAATAGGGGGTATGGTCCCCTCTTACAGCCATACAGGCCTCGTAGTGGGATATCATACTGGAAATAGGAAGTTTATCAGTGCCTGTGGCAATCTCACTCATTCAGCAATGCTGTTTTCAGTTCCTGGATGGTTGGTTCTCAGAGGAGGTTATGAGTTGTAGTTCCCCCCAGAGCATCCCAGACATGCTCTATAGGACTGAGGTCTGGAGACCTGGCTGGCCAATCCATCCAACGAATATCCTCACTCTCGAAGAATTCGTCAACCTCATTCCATCATCTAAACGTTGGTGGTTACTCATTTTTACTGTTCCGATGTGAATTTAACCGATTGCTGCAAGATAACACCAAGAAATTCACCAAAGTGTGTTAGTGAACGTAGTTCGTCTTACCCTCCACGCGCTTATAAAACCTGTTTTTCTGCTGGCTCTACCTATACACAAGTGTGCGCTTACGTATTTGCTGTACAAGATTTGCCTTTTTATCTAGAGGGAGTGGTTTTTCCTTCAGTTCAGTTCTTTTCATACAATTTGATAAAATATGCAAATTCTCTCAATTTATTTCACCAGTGTATTTTTCCTTTTCACTTTCTGTGAGTTACAATATTGCATGTATACTTATGTTCAGTTATAATATTGCATGGTTAGTTGAAAATTCAATCATAATTTTGACTTTGGGGTCTGCCAAAATTACACAAAAAGCTTCTTCAAAAGGTTAAATGGATTTTCTTCAAGTTTTTTATATTTACATAGATTTATCTTGTTTAGTTAATGACTTTAAGTCCCATCCCGTCCTCACTAATAATATTCTGTTAACTTAATTTTTCAATTTTCGTTCGTATTTCTGCAAATAGATGGCACTACTTTCTTGTTTCCTTTACTGCTGTAGATCATAAATATGATCGTTGCTTTTCCTTCAATGCATATTTCTTTGCTCCTGAAGAAGAGGGACCCGTACCTGATTGCCCTCAAAATTGACAAATTTTACATCAAATACAAGGTTGTTGCTTTGCTAGTTTTATGATTATCAAATATTACTTCTCTGAACTCATATCAGTTTATGAATGTAACTACTAGATGTTATAAATCAATCATTTATATTATTATGATTAAATCTGTTTTTTAAATTCAGTTATTTGAGTACGCTATCCATAAATTCCACATACGTAGAAGGTCTGGATGGTTGAGGGTATGAAAAAATGGAATTATTGTTAGAAAAGCTGAATGAATGGGGTAAATCTCTGCTTTAAAATTATAAAAAAAAAAAAAAAAAAATTTGGTACCAACTTGAAAATCAAAAGCCTACAGGTAAAATTATATAAGACTGCAAGAAAAAAAATGCATTTCGGTTACAGCATTTCTTTTGAAGCTGATGTATTTCATAGGCCTTAACCATGAAAGTAAAACATCCAATCCGATAATAAAATTTTGGCAAACATGAAAGTTGGCAAGAAAGAACAGATCGCTCTTTATGTAGTTAGAAAATAAGGAGATACAGGTTATTATAGCATACAAAAAACTTATCATAATTTTTCACAGTCCATCAGTATTATTTATTCAAAGTCTCATATCCTCACCTTTTTAATATTTCAATACTATAAGTTCGAAAATTCTACATTTCATGCAATTCCAAATATTAATGTTTCAAAATGCGAGGAAATAATTGCACTTATATATTTCTGTACAAAATTAAATCGTCTTATTGAGAATTAAGGTGCATCCACACAATTATACTGGTGACATAAATTGGAGTATGAACTCGCATCGTCAGCAAAAAGTCATCCAAACAAAGACACGAGCAAAGTTTGCGTTTAGTGAATAAAACTATTGGGAAAAAAAAACATCTGACACTTATAGAAGGCAAAGCACTTCAATGTGACATTCTTCTTATTAGTCTATGAAGCAGCAGATGAAATGCTTTAGATACATCATTATACAAAGCATTTCATCTGCTGTTTCCTAGACTAATCTGAAGAACATCACAATCGTTGTTTTATTGGGAAATTTTGTTTATTAAGCAATTTAACAAGACAGGATAATAAGATTAAACAGTTATAGCGCATAAATAAATTTTAATGCAAATTAAGATTTATAAAATCCTTTTGAAATATAGTATATAAATAAAATTGAATGACTTCAAATCTGCCATATAATAAAATCAAATTTAATATTTTTAATAGTTTTTTCTCCTCTCCTCAGATTGCTTGTTTATGTGTGGGAGTACATGTAAAGAAATCTGCATAATAATTAAAGCATCTTATAATTTAATTGTTCTCTAAACATAAATCATATAAACATATATAAAATAAAATTAAAAAAATTTATTCAATAAAATTTATTTGCAGTAAAAATTCTTTTTTCCCAATGGCGGGTACTCATCTGGCTTCGGCTTGGCCACTACTAAAGCCAGAAGTGGTGGTCACTTTATTATGGAGGCACCTAAGAGGTGGGCCACCTTTGCCGCCTATGAACAGATGTACACTTACAACCATGCCTTCTTCTGGGATTCGAACCCGGGCCCTTTAGTATTGCAGTCGGTACACCTAACCACTACACCATCTGGGCATCTTGTTGCAAATTTAAATTTAATAAATTATAGAGAAAATTTAATTCACAGCAAAAGACTAAAATGAAGTAATTTTTCTTTAAAAAAAAAAGAAAATATGCCTTTTTATACAAAAAATGTATATATGTTGAAGTATTACCTTTTGATTTGTAGTGTTTTTAAGATTGATTGATCATTTCTTAAACTGAAATGGCAACTTTCATGTTTTCAGCAATTTTCAAGCTTTCAGCAAACCCCCTTTTTTTTTTTAAGTTAAAACAGATCAATGTGTACATGGACAGCAGTGCCACATTGCTCGGCAATCTGAGAATTCGACAATTCTCTGATTTTTCTTTTAAGGTACAAGAGATTGGTGTGTATAGGAAAAGCAGTGCCAAATTGCTCTGCAAGAATTCTGCAGTTCTTTTTTTCTTCTTCTTCTTTTGAGTGGAAATGACCAAAAAATTAAAGTGAAAATTAATACTATTAAATTCAGGCTAGCAGAAAAGTATGATATTAATCATATGTAAGTAAAAATTAGCAAGTTAAATATGACATTAATGTTATGTAAGTTAAAACTAGCATATATTATCACTGCTACAGATTTCTAACTAATTCGATTATTATAAAAGTGTTAAAAAAACTTGTATACTTTTATACTATAATACTTCATTCTTCTTTTATAAGAGCACCCCTTCTCCTGGTAGTGCGGGGTAAGGAAGGGAACCTATGCGATTAAGAAATTGTAGCTCAGAAAATTATCTATAAGGAAACAATCTTTAAACACATTTAAAATTTCTGTCAGTGGATCCTGGCCATCATATTAATCTTTACGCTAAAATATGTGGTCAGCTCAATTTTTCTTGTGAAGACCACTTTTTCATAATGTTAATTTCAGAAGCCATCAGATTCTGTGGACTATAACTATGTGCACCATTTCCCCAATTAACAAAATTTAGAGAGTGATTAACGATATGACGCAAATAGCACCCAAAGCTGCCTAAAAATGAATCACCCTTCATCAGTTCTAATAATTGTTCTCTCAGTCATACCTGTTCTGTAGTTTGCAGGACATACTTTAAAGCAGACGTTTTGCATTTCTCATTAAAATATTCCCTTCGATTCCATGACCCTCCATTCAGTCTTCTCATGTATTTTCTATTTTTGTTTCACCTCTGCAGACAAATATCCCTACTACAATAAGTTCCAAAATAAATTGAAATTAATTCCATTTGTTCATGGATAAAGATTTGAGGGAAAATACTATTAAAATCAGAAAAATAACAGTAAATAACTGAAGAATAAATTATATGTGCAAAGATGAATGATGGAGGTGATGCTACAATGCGCAAATCTGCAAACAGCAAAAAAAGAGCCAAAGGAAACATCGGAAAAATGGCTGCTCCGAATAAATGAATTTGTGGAATAATTAGCTTTGAATTGTTTCACTGCTTTTGGTGATGTCTATATTTACTGGGTTCTCTGTGGTAGTGCTTCCAATATTTTAGTAAAGCAGTGGACCACACATAGTAGTTTTTTTTTTCTTTTTGTTTTCCAAAATTCCTTCCTTAAAGGCATCCTACACCATATTTTTTTCCCTTTTATTTTAAGATTTTGGTTCCATATGTGTGAAATTCTTTGAATTTTATTTTCTTTTTTGTCGTGACCATGTGCTGTACGGGAAAAGATAAATGTATAAAAATTACGCACAATCGTTTTTAAATTAGATGTAAGCATATACAAATAAGCATTTCTCTCAAAATATTGTCAGCAAGTTCGTGAATACTCTTCAATTACCAAAAAAGTTCCTCTTTTCAAAAGGAGTGTGGACAATAAGTACGTGCCACATATTTTTGTACAGATAATGCTGCAGATATGAGTTTGTGGGCTCACTTTTATGTATAATTTTGTAAATTAAGTAGGATTATTTCTTTAGAAAAGCTTATGATATAATTAAGCATAATGTATTCACAGTAAATAGACGAAAAAAAATTCTCTCATATTTTAGAAAATGACATATAAATATATTAAAAATAAAGTTTTGGATTCCTGAATTTCAGTTAATGGGTAATCTATATTTTGGGGTACCTCTTGGATTATCACCAAGTTGTAGTTTCATGCACAGTAACCTGAGTATTTTACGGTGTATGTTTTGGAAACTCTATCATGATGTGATTGGTTGTAATGGGAGATCATTTCTCAGAGCTTATTTCTGCACTGCATGTCGGTTAGGAAGCATGTTGCCTATTATGTGCTTTACACCGTAAAATGGCTGCTGGTGGTAAATTGGGTTTGGGTAGTATATTTCTAAAGAAATTTCTAAGTTAAATTGATATTTCTTTTTTTGTACTGAGCAGATTACATAACACGTATTTCCATTTTATGTTACTTTCTTATTTTATTTTGATTTAAAACACAGTTTATTGAAATTATAATTTTTTATGTTTTAATTATGCTTTATTGCATTACGTTTCGGCCGCCATTTTACTTTCACATAAACGGGAACGGCGGGAAAAAAAATCACCAATTTTCACCAAGGGGGACCTTGAAATATATTTTTCCCTAGTTCATTTTTAGATTGCCTAAACTGTAGTATCTTAATTTATGCATGTGAGGTTTGTACACAGTTCTGTGTATGAGTACTTTTAAGTATTTAGAAAAAAAAAAAAATTAAGCCCCTATAGCAAATAGGAATTGAATAAATTAAAGGAATTATCTATGTGCAAACTTCACTCTTCTAACACCATTCTAAAAATGACACAAATCTCCAGCAGCAGAAGTAGGATCTATTAATATCCAACACAATCTAATGTTTAACATTAAGTACACATCAAATTTGAAAATAAAACCAAGCTCATAAAATTTATCGAACAACTAGCATTAAATTACAGAAATTCTTGAAACATTTATATTTTACATTAGTCAACATATTTTAAAGATTAATGACATGTTAGATACGTTCCACTCACAGTTAAGTTAGCTTTCTGTCATTTCTTTTTTTTTTTATACCTGAGTTCATGTACTTGCTCAGTCCAGAGGTTTATGTAGACTTTATGTCAAGAGGCTTAGGTTAAAATAAAGTAAAATCATAATCAATAACAATTCGTAATGACCACTGTTGCTTGTCTATATAGAGAGCCAAAGATCAGAACAGACATGAATTACTGGACACTGGTTTGGTTGGGATGTTTGTAGTGCTTTGTTTGCCAGACCCAGTTAGAATTGTAGCTTCATGTAGAGTTATAACCCAGGTAATAGTGTAAAGTTTCAGTAAGCCACTGAAGTGCCAGAGGACATAAATTCTTTTGTTTTAAGTCTCACTAGCTGTCAGTAATACAGTTTTATATAAATTTTCACATATTTGTTTTGTATTTTGCATTCACAATTATGATTAAAACATTCCCTGCCATAGATAATAATATTTCCAACCTTAGGAGCTGGATTACAAAACAGCACTTTAATAGTTAAAATTCCTGCTTATATTTCGCTATTTAAACCAGAAAAACATTTTATTTTCATGCTTTGCATAATATTTCTTTCATATAAGTGCTGCGATCACGACGTACCATGCGTTAATGAAAGCCGATAACTCATCTTGACACGTAGAGAGAACTTCCAAAGATGAACAATTAGTTACAAATAATTAACTTAGGTAGTTAAATACTCTTAGCCCAGGGCCATTGGCCGCCCATGCATTTTAATAGGATTGTCAACCCCAAATTTAAAAAAACATTCTCAATGATTAATAAAATTTTTATTTCATACTCACTAAGTACTTACATATGAGAAATTGTAGAAAACATACTTACATATGGCAAGTACTTACAATAAACTTAAACAAAATTTATCAACTATATTTAATATTTTCCACCTGATTTTCGGTGCCCATGTACTTTCACGCGCTGCAACTCCGCTAGGAACGGCTCTGTCTTAGTTGTTATAGATTTACACAGTCACTATTAAAATACGTTTTTATTTTTAAAAATTATTCAATAAATAAATTTTGAATTAAGGAATAACTTAATAATCAAATAATAATTATTATACTAAATAAAGAAATTATTTGAATAGCTTAAAAAAATATTCAAAGTACTATTAAAATCATAATAAGACAATTTTACAATTTAAACTGACAGATTTTCTTTTAGCACCTTTTTTAAGTTTGTCTCAATAAGCAAATCAATGTTCCTATTAGTTTCTGCTTCATTTCCTAATTTGTTATTTTCAATGACATATCTTTGAACAATTTTCTTTCTCTTTATATAATCACTTTCGGTACTTACGTATTATGACGACTACCTAGATATCTCGCCAAATCCGGCGACCTTTGTATGTTATACAGGTTAAGCCTAACATTGGTTATAAGCGGGATTTGAACCTGAGCCTTTCGGCACGGCAGTCGGCGACGCTAACCACTATACCTGTTGGGCAGCTATAAGAAAAGGTTAACCCTAATATAGGTCATAGAGGGCGCTGAAATAAAGAGTATTATCTTGCCCTAGTCCCGCATTTGCTATCACCACAGCTTTTTTTGCTACATTTACGCCTTTTGATGCTATTTTGAAAGCTATTTCCCGCCATTTTCCTTATCATTAACGTCAATATTTGCTTTTCACCAGTTTTAAGTAAGTTAACTATATTGTGCTGCCATCTGTTATTTAAAGTTAACACTAAATGCCTCTCAATTTTTTAAAAATTTGTACGCATATTATGTATCAAAAATATAATTCATTTATGTAACTTTCACTGATTCAGAAGTAAGTTTAATAATTGTTAATTATCATTTACAGTAGTAAAAATAAAAAAGATTAATTTTTTCTATTCGTATTTGGTATATAATTTTTTTATATGTATACATATATATATATATTCGGGATTTTAGTATTTTAAGTTTTTGTTCTTTTATAATTGGGGCTTTCATTTTTAAAAGAATTTAAATTAATTTGCTTTGATGAAGTTCTTTTATTTAATTTAGAAACATAACTAAAAAATGCCAATGAAGATTTTTATCTCCAAATGTCGCCAAGGTAGTCGTCATAGTACGTAAGTACCTCACTTTCTTTCTCAACAAGTTTCCTCTTCATTTTAGAATTTTCAGATTTAATTCAAGGCTTTTGTTGTTCTAAAAATACTACATGTATTCAGAATATATAAAAGAGACGGCTAATTTCTTTTCCTTAATAATTTGAGCATAAATATGAAATAAATAACAAAAAATAAAATCTGAACACTTTCAGATTTTATATTACACTCAAATTGGCAAATTTTTTTTTCATTTACTTTCAAGAACATTTGGGCTAAAAATATTTAAAAATAGCACATCTTTAGAATTTTCGATGGACATTCTCGCATGCTGGAGCTAAAAATGTTTTATTACCTACAGTGTTGCAACTGCTTGCATTAAAACTGTTGAGTTTTTTAATCAAAAACTCATTAAAGTTTTATAAAATATGAAATAAGAATAAAACAAATTCAAAACTCGGGATTACAGGTGCCTATGTTCGGGTGGAGAACTATGTTATTCAAAATTTGATGACTTCAGGTATCGTTATTTTTTCACAACGCAAGAAACATATATACATCCATGCAAATTTTTTTAATTAATATCTTTAAATATAACACAGGACGATAATATTTGGTGGCAATAATTTGAAAAGTGATACAGCCATTTGTAATGATTTGATGCAAAATGCCGTTTCGAGACTATTAGTGGTCAGGGAAGGCAGTAGAATTTTTAGAATTTAGTGAAGCAACAAACAAACAAAATTTTTTAACGACAAATCTTTTATAATTTAAGACATGCACTGGAGAGTGAAATTTACATGTGGTAAAAATGTTAGAATTTAGGGAGGCAGCAGAATTTAGGACACACAGAGATTGTATCAAGTAGCAAAATGCCTTGCATTAGCCCTCTGTGTGGTGCATTGAGACATATAAGATGAGCAATTTCATTTCAATTTCTTTATTAACAGAAAAATTCCTTTGTATAGCTACCTGTCTATGTGACAAAATTTGAAATATTCTTGTAGTTTTCCATGCTTGTGTCTAATGAAAAGAAGAGAAAACAAAATGAAGATAAACAACTTAACTTCGAATATCAAAAGTAGATAAATCAAATAATCTTATTTTCACTGTTCTTCCACAAAATAAGGAATTCACCACAAATTTCTGAAAAATATATCCATTACATCATAATACCACAAAGGCGTTATTCATTTTGTCACATTTTTATGTATTTGTAGGAAGGGCTGTGGAGCAAGAGTCATGGAGCTGGAGTCGCTAGAAACACATCGACTCCGATTCCAATTTTTATCCGAAAATTTCAATTTGAAATGAAATCAATATAAATTTTTAAAAAATTAATGACAAACTGAGTTATCATTTTTATTTATGGACTATATAAATTAATTATATTTAGTTATTTTACATTTGATTGACATATTAATAAATAAATCTAAGGCAGGAGTATGAATGTTATTTTTGCCATTATTCATTAAACTGATTCGTTTAGTTACTTCTTCAACTCATAGATGGCATTATTGTAGCATAATTCACATCAACTTAACTTAGGTAGTTAGCTTAGAAACAATTTTACTTAATAGTTAGCTTAATTTAGAACAAGAAAAAGGAACCTATGGCTGCAAAATGCATCAAATGCTACAAATCTCATTGTACATATTTGATGATAAAGAAGTCAGAATTAAGAACTTTTTTAGATGTAGATAACCCTAATGTCTCACTAACAGAAAGACTGTGGAATCAAATTGCACAATTAAAAACTCTTTCTACACTGTATATAGCCACAAAAAAGCTACAATCTGAAGAATTAATAAGAGGCTTGTTTCTACGAGAATGGAAAAATGTCATGTTTGTTCTTTCTTAAATGGGATGGCTTACTGCAAAAGGAATCATTTCCTCAATGATGAAAAGGGAAACTAGTTTGCTAGATGATGAGATCTTGCTGGGTTCAATATATATAGATCCAAAACATAGAATTTTGTTGGATGACGAACAAATAAAAGGTAAAAAAAGCCATCTATGAACTTTCACTAAGAATGAAATTATTCTCAGAACAACTAGAGTATTCGAATCAAGACAGACTACAGACATTGCAACTGAGTCTCTACCATCCTCTTCGAGTGATGAATTAGATATTGAGAAATATTTGGATAATATTGGAAAGGCTAAGGCAAATCAAATGAAAATAAAGAACCAAAGGCCTTCTGATATAAAAATGAAAAAATATAAACAAGATTTCTACACAGCCCTTGAAGAAATAGAGAAATATGATCGCTCTTGCAAGACACCTCTTTTTTAACTCATACAAATCTATCCCGAAAAGTTAAAAGAAGTAGCCCTAAAAGTAA
>KK121528.1:65579-107552 GCA_000611955.2 Stegodyphus mimosarum
TTCTCCTACTAATTAGTTGGGAAAGACTATTCTCTGCTCTGAAGTTTATTAAATCAGATCTACGGTCCTTTAACAAAGAAGATCTTGCTGAAGCTGCATTGTTTCTTATAAATTACTAATGCCAGTTTCTCAATTTCATAATAAATGCTAATTAATATAAATAATCTGTTATGCCATCATTTTTTTTCTGTAGCATTTATAACTTCTTTCTTATTTAAAAAAAATAAACTGTAACACATGTGTATATGTTTACATATATATGAGGGAGTCAGAATCAAAGTCTTTATAAAATTCCAGGAGTCGGAGCCGGAATCCGAGTCAGTCATTTTCTCTACGAACTCCACAGCCCTGATTGTAGGTCTAAAAATCTTGCCTTCAAATTCTTCCATGAATGCAATGTCTAAATTCCAAAAGAAAAAGAATCCATAATAATCTCTATGAGCAAAAGGCACGATCATTTTTAATTTTTGAAAAAATCAGAAAAGAAATGTCTAAACTGAATTTTACAGAAAAAACTGAGATATACATTTCAATATTCTAAAAGAATTACACAGGATAAATTACTTAAAATGAAAAATTATTACAGAAAACAAATGAATTTTATTTTAAAATAATTGAAGTAGTTTTATTGTTTTTGCAGAGTGCTCTAGAAACTATGGAAGTTACTCATTATACAAATGATTCTCCTGCTGATTTTTGAGAAACTCTGCTTTATGGCACTTATTAGGTTAGCCTATATTTAAGGATGCCCTTGGATTATCACCATGTTGTTGTTTCATTTATGGTAACCTGAGTAGTTGAATGTCATGGAGACTCTATTATGATGTAATTGGTTGCAGTGGTGAATATGACTGATGGGAAAATATTTGCTGGATGTCGGTTAGGAAGTACGTCGCTTATTGTGCGCTTCGCATCGTAAAATGGCTGCCAGTGGTAAAAGTGAGTGTTTGGAGGTATAGAACGAGAGAAAGGAAGTTTTTTTTTCCTTCTTTGAAGTGGCTGAGGACTCGAAGGAAATGCATACGGTCGAATGTAAAGATGGTACAGATGGCTTTGTCGCAAGAAAGGTTCAAATGCTCACCATATAAAGTATTCGGTTAAAAAGGGAACATGGTTTGAGGAAAGTTTTTAGATGCTGTTACGGAATTCTGTGTGCCACGGACTGAAGACACAGAAATTTCTAAATAAAGTAAGCGGATATTTCCTTTGTGTAGTACATAGTGCTTTTTTATGTTATTTCATTGTTTTATTTAATATGCAGTTTATTGAGATTAAATATTTTTTGTTTGGCTCTAGTATTAAATTTGGTGCTCCTTTGATTTTTAAGTGAAAATAGATCAATGTGTACATGGACAAAGTCAAGCGAGTGTGCAATGCAGAGTTTGCGCAATTCTCTGACATTTTTTTAACTAAGTTTTTTAAAATAAGTCGATGTGTATATGAATACTGATTTTGTGCAGTTGTTTGACTTGTTATTTTGGCTTTGTGTAGCAGCCATTTTTAGAGCAAAAATCGGCATACACAAAGCCAAAATAACAAGTCGAAGAATTGCACAAACTCAGTGTCCATGTACCACCAAAACTCACCAATTTTCGGCAAGGGCCATAAATATATTTTTACCCACTTATTATTTTGCTTATTTTTCAGGATCAAAATACTCATAACTTGGAAAGATGCAAAATATTTTCAGTGCATATGTATTAGCGCACAATATTTTCATCTTAAAATATGATAGAGGGAAACAAAAATTCATTAATGTTCTTTCACCAGTGGATGGGAAAGAAAAAAAAAAAACCTATAATAGTTTTTGAATAAATATCTAGTGTACATAGATATCTTACCTGAAGAGAAATTATGTTTTCCAGTTTTCACAAATGTCTTTCTATATGCTTTACACACACAGGATTGCTCCACTTGATATGTCCAAGACTGTACTGAAAATATCTGACACCTCATTTTGCCTTTCCAACATTGTTGTAGAAACCTGCACTGGTTTTGTGAATGTTATACACTGAAATATTTGATACTGGAGGTGCATCGTCCTAAGCTTCAATACCTGTTGACCATGAATGAAATTACCTAATACATTTTTCACTACAGGTACAAGGAAGACATTTCTATCAGCAATGTCAGATCTGAATTCAAATCTACATTAAATAAAGAAATAGACAAGTTTCATACAATTTACAGTATGCATATGGAATGAAACATTTAAGCATGTTTTAGAATTTCAGTGTTACAAGTACTTAATCTAACTGCACATTTCGTTTGACAACATATGAAAAACACTGAACAATAATTATCATCTAAAATGTCTTGAAGAATATCTTCTTTGTGAAAACAAATAAACAGTTTATTTATTTATTTTGATCAAATGAGAATTTATATACCTCGCATAGGGTCACGAGTCAGTATCACGCCATTCAGTATAATCTCTGCAGAACCTAAACTCTACTACAGAGTACCTCTCTAAAGTCGAAGAATTTTGATGCCCCTAAATCCTGTCATCTGGTGCAATCAAAACAGACTTGACTTCACATAATTACGTTTCTTGCTGCAAACAGAAGTGCTTACTCAAGGCTAAATAAAAGTCGTTACTAATATATGCTGAAAAGAGAGGAAGTTCTGTTTTCTGCATAGATAAACATACACTGCTTCAAATTCGTCATTGTTCAAAATGACTTGTTACATACATAACTCATAGCATTCCTCTTGTATGTTGGTACCCAAATTTAAATGAAATTTTAGGTACCTTACAGATGAGGTTTCTCTCTTGAGTGAATTAGCATATGCACATTTAAATTGTTCTTTTGATTAAATGACTTCTTACATACATCACACACATGAGGTTTCTCTTGTGTATGAATTAACATATGCCTGTTTAAAAGAGCCTTTTTGCTAAACGTCTTCTTACATATTTCACACATATACGATTTCTCTAGTGTGTGAATAAGCATATGTTTCACTAAACTATCCCTTACATTGAATGTTTTCTTACATAGTTCACACATATGAGGTTTCTCTGTGTGAATAAGCATATGCTTGGTCCAATTACATCTTTTATTAAACGACTTCCCACATACTTCACACACATGCGGTTTCTCTCCTGTGTGAATAAGCATATGCTTACTTAAATGATCCTTTCGTCTAAATAACTTGTTACATACTTCACACATATGAGTTTTCTCTCCAGTGTGAATACGCATGTGGCTTTTTAAAATATATCTTTCATTAAACGACTGCTCACACACTTCACAAACATGAGGTTTTTCTCCCGTGTGAATAAGCATATGCTTTCTCAAACTACACTTTCGACTAAATGATGTCTTACATACTTCACACACATGAGGTTTCTCTCCAGTGTGAATTAATATATGCTGCTTTAAAGAACTGTTTACTCTAAATGATTTCATACATACTTCACACCTGTATGGTTTCTCTCCTGTATGAATACTCATATGCTCAATTAAACCCCCCTTTTGACTAAATGACTTCTTACATACTTCACACTTATGAGGTTTTTCTCCTGTGTGAATTAGCATATGCATTTTCAAACCCATCTTTTGTCTAAATGACATCTTGCATGCTTTGCACACATGAGGTTTCTTTCCAGTATGAATGAGCATATGCTCCTTTAAACCAAACTTATGTCTAAATGACTTCTTACATACTTCACACACATGAGGTTTCTCTCCTGTATGAATCAGCATATGCTCCCTTAAATGACTGAATTTACTAAATGGTTTCTTACATACTTCACACACATGAGGTTTCTCTCCTGTATGAATCAGCATATGCTCCCTTAAATGACTGAATTTACTAAATGGTTTCTTACATACTTCACACATATGAGATTTCACTCCTTGGTGAATGACCATATGGTCATTTAAAACACTGCTTTGTTTAAATGATTTATTACAAACCTCACATATGTGAGGTTTTTCTTCTGTTTGCGTATGCATGAGTCCTTTTAAAATATTGCCTCTTCGAAATGATGTTTTACATACCTCTCTTCTGATGTAAACAAATCCGGAATTTCGCCAAGAGCCGGTTACGGAAACATCCCCGATAACATATAACTCCCTATATGCCTCAAGATGATGTTCATGCAATGCAAAAACTTAAAATGGATTGCTTTCACCCTGGTTTATTAGCGTATACTATGGAGAAACTTATCTGGTGTTTGATGTATGAGTGCCTTGATTTCTAAGATTACTTCGTTAAATATCAATTTAGTATTTTTCACACAAATGTGATTTCTTTTCCGATTATATACCTGTTTAATTATGGAGTTATACAACTATGCCATGTATGCACATATCGATTGCACGAAATTTTGAATTTTTCAATAGTTGTTAGTTAAACAGTGAATAACAGTTAAAAATGGTACTTATTTAGGAGTTATACACATTTCATCAATTTCCGAAATACCTTAGCCTAGATAACAAAAATAGTTCATTTTTAGCTTTATGGGTTCGATGATTAAGGACAAATGTATTCACAATAAACTTTAAAGAACAAACTTCTTTAAATAAATTTATTATAAAGAGAAAGGAGTACGAGTTTCTTTGCCACCAAAACATGCTACTGTTTATTCTCGATTCCAAATTTTTTTACTGTTGCCACTAATACAAAAAGAAAATCACATGGCGAGTAGGTTAACAGATAGCGTTTCAGCAAACGATGTATGGATGCACACACCTTTCCAGAGATAGAAGTTCTTTTGTTTTACGTTAGAGACTGTTAATAAACTAAAGGAAAATTTCTACCGTAACAAATCATGCTGAAATTTTAAACTATGAAATTATTCCAGAAGATTGCTTTTCCGGAAAGTACGCAGCACATCTATTCAACGTGTTAGATCTATATAGTACATAACTGTTTTATAATTGTTTCTCACGTCACCTGCACAATTTTTAAATGTAAGAACATTTCCTTCTTCATTCAAGATGTCTTAATTTTATCTCACACCTTTCCATACATACGTTAGCAGAGTGAATAGCGCTGGATGTTATAGAGGACAGAGAGAGAGCCCATCAGACGGCACTTTTATATTTTTCACCTTCCGCTCATAAAAGGATGTTTTTAGGTACATGCGTAAAGTCCCGTCGACCAGGAGACGCAACTTCCGCCAAACTGGCACCAAATTTTTTTCATGAAAATTAAAATTCCTAATCAAATGTTGAAATTAATGTTTCAGAATATACGATTAAAAAAATTTGCAGCGCAGTTTATCTGAAAAAATAAATAAACATACAGGTAATTTAAATTCATTATTTTAATAACAACAGAAGAAATCTATTTAAACCATGAACTATTTAAAAAGAATAACATTATACTGGCGGTGAAAATTTCGTAATGGCAAAATTACGTCGCATAAATACCAGTCTTAAGTGTTGTCGCGCAGTTCCGGGATATTATTTTTTCGCCATTTTGCTGAGCCCCATTATCCTTCAATGTTCTGTGTATGTGCACCAGTATCAGGGTCAACAAAATTATAATTGTAATTGGCCTTGAAATGTTCGAAGTTTCAGCTCTTAATTCGTCGGTCTTGTATGTTTTCCATGAGTCAGAAAAAGAGAAGAGATCCTTCGGCAGTATTTCCTTTAATTGCGTTCTATCTGAAACCCTTACTTAAAATACTCATTATTCTTTTGACAAATTCCTCCAAACATACAATGCTCAGAGAGTATTCTACCTACTTGGTTTTTGCGTTTTGCAAAAGGCTCTCGTCGATTTCTACCATGTGGTTAGGTCCTTCGATTTTTTTCTTTGGTCTTGACAAAAGGCTGTGAGCGCAAATTCTCTTCAATATTTGTTCCAATCTATCACTATCTTGTTACTCAAATCTAATTGTTCTTTTCCCCATTCTCAACTCTTTGTACCAACAATAAATAAATATGAGTGCAGTCAAAAAAGCAATAGTGGAACCCTCCAACCAAGTTCCTTTTCAAATGGATACTCGCTTATTGCAATTTTTAAAGTTACAACGCCACTGTTTGTTCGACTTCAAGTAAAGCTTCATATCGTGCTCGTTGACTTTTCTTTTTTTCCCCCCGATGCTAGAATCTCACAATGAAAATACTCAATCGCATTCTGTTCTGTAGTAAGCAGCCACGAAATTATCATTTTATGGTGTAAAAGCAGAGAAATAGCTGTTAGAACTGAGCTCTTATTTATAGAAACACAAATGGTTTATCAAAGTACCAATCATGTATTTGGTATATAGTTTTCCAGTGTTGGAGGACTATCTGAATATAACTGCGGATTGGTTGCACTCTTACATGGCGTCTTCCAAATTGGAAATGGAATCTTCTAGCAGATCAATGCCCCATGTCACAAGGCTGAATTGTATTGGAGTGGTTGAGGAGCATAAGAATGAATTCCACTCACCTATCAATCCCATAGAGCACATTTGGGATGTCATGAAGCGGCAACTCACAGCTCAAACACCACCATGTCAGAATACCTTGACTTTGCGTGACTGCTTCCAATCATCAACCAAGACCTTGTGGCATCCATGCCAAGGCCGGCTGCAGCTGTTTTGCAAGCCAAAGGTCACGTACCGCGTTATTGAGTAGGTACTCATAATGCTTTGACTCTTCAGTGTATATTTAAAATTTAAAATCAAATACCATATTTACTCACGTATCTCCTCTCTTTTCCTACTAATTTTACCGCTTGAAAATGGGAAGAGGAAAAATATGTAAGGTATTATTACTTCTAAAGAGACGAGGAAACTGATAAACATATCATATTAAACCAACAAACATAGCACATGCATACTATTTCTAAAGAAACGAGGGAATTGATCAATATAGCGCAATAAAAAGCATACATAATGACAGATTAATTTTGTTATACATTTTAATGATCATATCAATTTTAATAAATTATTTTTATTTCGATAAAAAATGTGTGCCCAACAAGTCAGTGAGAAAGTGGAATACCAGTTCTGCTCCGTATACGGCCACCACCCGGCAATGAATATAGGCCGGTTTAGCCCCTTCCACAGTCAGAAATCTGGTAACATCTTGCTGCGCCTTAATCGTCGAATTTTGCATTGTGAACACCAAAATGTCATCACACGCACTGCGGCATCAATTGGATGGAACACATAATTTCTTGCTTCATTCCGGCGTCATGCGTGGGGGCTTGCGCATGCGCACAACCATGTCGGATATTGCATTCGCATTCTTAGATGTCTTGCTACTGCCAAAGCGGCATATTCAAATTTCAACCGGTTTGATCGTTACGACGTTTCGTACCTTTTCATTTGAACATCCCTTATAGTAAAGAAAATGTTAGTATGAGTGAAAAGGCCTTTGTTTTATTCATGTAAGGAATTACTTATGTCTGTCCAGTTGAGAACTGAATTTAATAAAAGGATTCATACATTATCCTAACAAATAATAAAACACAATGTAATACCAAGAGTTAAAAATCAAGAAATTATCCAAACTGGTATAAACATACTTTCATTTCTCAAAACTGGAATACAGTATTTTAGAAATCTCAATTAAACTCATATGAAACACTGAATTATAACGAAAATTTTAAAAATTTCTAGTTACAATTAAAATTTATTTTCTCAAGTGGCAGTCACTATCAAGGCTGAAGGAACAGCAATTTGTTATTAACCAGAAAGCTTTTATTCAGAAGCAATTCAGTATATATGCAGTTTCTAATTCTCTTGTAATGTCAAAGCCTGGTGTTTGCTAAAGACGAAATTATTCATATCATAGCTGAAAAATAAGTTTAAATTTTAAGCAAAGCAATATGTAAGATAAACGAAGAGGTCTGCCTGAAAAGTTTCTACACATATTAGAACACAATATTTCACATTGCAATAAATACCTTGAAATCTCAAAATACTCATATCAAAATTTTGTTTTGATTATGAACGTTCCAAAGAGTTTTAAATATAATACATTACAGAGCCATAAGAACATCTATGTGACCACTTCATCCGTTGGGATTTGTATTAAGTTGAACATACAAATTCAATAATCTTACGTTTATGGCACTGGTTAATAAAATTTCCTATGAAAAGATACTATCGGACAATTACTAAGGAACAACTGATTTATTCAAATTTTCATTCCTGACACTTGTTCAATCAAAGGAAAAATAAATATAGAAGATATTGTAGGGCAAGACCCCTTAATGCAAAAGGCAGAGCAAACAAATTGTTTGATAACATAAACATTCATTCACAGAGAAAAATGTTGTGAGTTCCTGGAGATCATTAGTGTAAAATTGAATTTCTGAAAATATTACTGTAAATTTTAATTTTTGACAGCAGAAATGTCTGCGAGACATCATCTGAAGTGTGCATGACTGAGGTCAAGTCGTTGGATGACTTGAGACAGGATAAAGTATCCTTTGTTACTGCTGTGTGGAAAAAAGTTGGAGGTCTTAGGATAACCACCCCACCTTCAGAGGATAGATATGTCAGTTTAGTGGCTTATGTTGGTACAAGGAGCATATTTGCTAGGGTTAGCAAGAATGGTCCACAATGGTATCCTCTGAAAAATTTTACTTCGCTATGAATAGCAATTCTGGGCAACAGGTACAGCGGAAAAAGAGTGAAATTCATTACCATCACCGACATGTCAAAAAATTTCATTACTATGGCTGAGGAGTAATTGCATAAGTGTGTATCATGCACTATAGCAGAACTCCTTTGACGAAGGAATAGTGACATCACAGCAGCATCACCTTGAAATTTTCCTGGATCATGTCAATTTTTTCCAAGGTCATTTGCTGCCGAATTTCTGTTCATGGATGGCAATATGCACTTAAAACACTTGCAAAGAGGATATTGAAGCCCATTTCAGTTAAAAAATTCATTACTTTATTAAAAAATTTATAAAGTGTAGATCACTCCAGCTTTTTTAAGTAGACTGTTAATGAAGTTAATTGGATTTCATTTTCTTGTAAAATTTTAGTAAGAAGATTTTCTTGCTGTTGTTGTTTAATTTCTGTGCATACTTTTTAAATTCCAGCAATTTGATTAAAACTGTACTTGCAATAACCTTTCACATATGTTGGTATTCCAATTTATAAATTTAATTGCAGAAAAACTGAATTCTCTTCTTTTATCAAAATGTCTTAGAGCTTTAAGATTATAAATATCCAAATAATAAGATAAGATCCAAATAATCTACCATTAATTGATTCTTATTGGTATTATTAAGTTTTAAATAGTTTGGATAGATGTTGCTTCTTTAAATAAGATTATTATTTTTGAATGTAATAATATCAATATATCTAAAAGTATGTGCAAATTTACTGAAAGGTTTTTCTTTAGAAAATAAATACAGGCTTTAGGAAAGTAAGTGAATCAAGTAAGAACTTCTTATTAGAATACCCCCCTTTTTTTTCCAAATAAATATTTTTTGCGTGCTTGATAAAGTTATTAGAAAGTAAGACATGAGATAATCTTTCAATTTTTGTAAATATTATATAGTAAGCATTTCTGGAAAAATATTCGGGATTTCAAGAAGACTTTCACAGATTTCTTTAAGTGGAAGAGATGTGTCAAGATTTTCAAAGTTATAGCAATTGGTATTGTAAACTTTTAGAGTTTTAATTTTTTCAGTTATTTGTAGGTTGTTATTAACAATTCAACAATAGCATTAACTTTGTGAAAAAATAAATTGTATACTGATGTAAGTAGATTTGTTAATATATTTTCAAAATTCTTATAGTTTCTAGCACTAATTACTATAAATCTAAATTTGACAGGACTTTTTGAAATTTTGGAATTGCAAACAAATTGGCAAATCTAATTTTGTAGTATAGAGAGAAATTTTCCATTTTTGTAAAAACCATAAATTTTGTCGATTATTAATCTTTCTTTATGTTTGGAAATATAATAGGTTGTTTAATTACGAAGCTCTTTTCCAATAAGAGAATTACAGAACTTTTTTATAAACTATTAAAACTGTTACTTGCTTTATCAGTTTTGATAAAACTAAACTGTTTTTTCAATTGCAAAAACTTCTGAAACAAAGCTTTCCAATTTTTAATTCCTTTGAATCCTTGAACTTTATTAATATTCTTTTTGCTTGAATCTAATATTTCCTTTTTCCATTCCTTAAAAAGATGAGTTGACAAACTTAGTAGAGAACTTGCTTTCAATATAAAATTACCAATATCTGCTTCCAGGTTAATTTTATATAGACCTTAGAAAGATCATATTCTAAAGTCAGATATTGGTAATTTTAAAATAGACTTTCGAAACAACTGAACTTATGAATGTACTTCACTTGGCTAAATTTTGTACCTTTTTTCATTACCTTATAAAGTATTTCTCCCATCTTTTTCGAGTGCCTGGTATTTCTACCACCTTCTTCACATGCCTTCGTGGTGTAGTGGTCAGCACGTTCGACGCATATTCGAGAAGTCTGTGGTTCGAGTCCCAGCGAGGACATTGCTTATTTTTCATATCTCCTGGTTCCAAATACTTAATGTCTCAACAACTGATGACCAAACTAAAAAAAGGTGGTGGATGATGATTCTCCACCACCGGGATTTGGGGATTAGGTTCCCTGAACCCCAGTCGCCCTTTAAAAAGGGGAGTGTATAAGGTATTTCTCCTACTTTCTTCGCATGCCTTTGTGGTGTAGTGGTCAGCATGCTCAACGCGTAACCGACAGGTCCGCGGTTTGATTCCCAGTGAAGGCGCTGCTCATTTTTTCTTCTTCTGCTTCCAAAAATTCCCAATGACTCTACAACCTGCTTAAATTCTTGACCATATTGGGTTCCTTGGGATTTTACTGGTTTTAAATTTCATTTCTTTCATGTCTTTGTGAATCTGGTTCTAAATTTCTTGCTATTTTGTCTATATATACACACATAGATCTATCTATATAATTCTATCAAATATTATTTCTTTGCTTGAATATCGGTATCTATTTATGAATGTAGCAACTAAACAGTAGTATTATAAAGGTGAGGCCCACATTAGCTACCAGCTCTGAAAGGATAAGAAAAGATGGCAGGTTTTGCATTAATGCAGTTTTTTGTTACGTTAATAATATGTTAAATAATTTACATGGGTCTTTAAAATTGTTAATTGCAGCAAATTATGGGTGAATGTTGTGATCCTGTAATGATTCAATAGTATTGTGTTGCATGGAAGAAAGGGTGTTCCGTCTTGTTTCATATGCTGTGCTACTGCTCAAGCAACTAGACAGTCAGAAATGGTGATTCATGTCTTAGCCCTGCCACAAATACCACTAGCAAGTCATTCAAATATCACTGCAAGCCGTTTTGGACAACAAAATGATATTTTTAAACTAAACATCAAAATAATAGAGCTGGGGAAATACCGTCTGTTTGCTCGTTGAATTGACTATAAAGTAATCTTCTGTCTTCTATTTGATTCTAGAAAGTTACTTGAGTCTACTCATTCACAATGCAGACCAGAGTTGAAACTAGGGTTTTCAACGCCTGGGGACAATTGAAGATCTCATGCACCCTTCCCGTTTGCCAAGCGTGGAAAACATTTATATCTAAAAATTCGTAACATCAGTTAGGTGCCCACTGGAAGCTGCGCCCGGCAACAAATGCCCTCCCTTGCCCACCCCCTCTAGCTACGTTCCTAATGCAGACATAAGTGCTTTGCTTTCTTTAGCATCCCTCTACAAGCAAACTTACAATATCTTCCCATCTTGCTCTCTAAAAAGGTTACCATGGTGACTATAGCTTGTTATTAGCAATATTTTGTCCTGCTGCAATTTCTTATTTAAAGATTAATCAGATTTATGGTATGAAGAATAATGATCTGTGAGAAGATGGTGAAGATGTTTTTGGACTATTATACAGTACTTCACTTCCCTCATCGAATCATTTTTTTTTTTATAATATTGATTTTGTTAAGTACAGTTTTCTGTCTGCTACATAAAATAAATCCATTACTATACTATCTCACTAGATACTAAACAAAAATACTGTCATCATAAAAAAAAGGATATTTTTGAAGAAATAACTGTTTTGTGGTTTTCCTGAGTTAACTAATTTCTAAAGTCGTAAGAACTAAACATTTTTTGCAAAACAAAATAAAATATACTTATTTTTTCTCTTTCACAGCAACCTGGATTTCAGATACACGACCACGAAGCGACAGACTCCAAGTGGAGGAAAGCAAAGGAAAACAACAAGGTTTGGATGTCCAGTCGCAGATAGGTTCATGCTGAAATTTGTTATATCTTCAACATCAGGTGTGAAAGAAGATGTTGCAAGATTATCTCAATCTGAGTGAACTAGGAGTTAACGAAAAACATGATAATAGACATGAAAGTGAAGAATAAATTCAAGAGGACAACCATAAAGAAACAGAAGAGCTCAAAGAAAATGATAATGTTGGAGTTAATGATAAAGAAGAAGAAAATAAATTTAAAAACAGCACATCAAACAAAGATGAAGAAGGAGAAGAAAAAGAAACTAATAGTAATGCTTTGTTTTCTGACATCTCTGTTCCAGATAATCTAAGACTTAATTAAAAAGAAGGAATTGGAGTGTTTCCAAACAATGGTGGGCCATTCATTTCAGTTTGGAGACAAGGGGATAAAACAAAGGGTGGCAACTGACAGTTGATGTATGGTTCTATATCACACAGCCAAATAGCAAGAAAATTCTGAGAACCTGGATGGCAAACTCATAAAAAGCAAAGCTTGTATAACTTTTGTTGTAGGTTCGAGACGCAAGTTTGATCAATGTATCTAAATTCGCAACTGGTTTTCAAGCCAGGTGGAAATTTAGTCCAACAGTTCACAACTATGAAACCTCAGAACAACACACAGCTTGTTTTGAAAAATGAAAAACTTTAAGAAGAAACTAAACTGCCAATAGAACAACTGATCTAGTTAGCGAGATAGCTGTTGAAACAATAAAACGAAAATGGAGGCATCTTTCACAAAAACTCTAAATATGACTATATTTCTTGGCTAAACAAAATCTTCAATTCTGCATCCACAGAAATCATATGTTGACAGAGAAGAAAGGAAATTTTCTACAGCTGACTGAACTTCTATCAAAATATGATCCTATACTAAGGAAGCACTTAATCAAGGTAGAACAGTTCAGTTATGGTCACATAAAATATTAACAAGCTATTTGTCTATCACCACACAAAAGGAGTTTATCTCACTTCTAGGTGGAGTTGTTAAGGAAAACATTTTGACTGATATTTATTATACAAAATTTCACAGTATCATCTTTGACAGGACTCCCGACATCTCAGATATACATTAAATGAGTGAAATCATTCATTACATCCATACAGAGAACAAAAAGTTAAACAAAGGAGTTATTTCTCATTTTCTTCAGCTAAGGGGAGAGAAAGCCATTGACATAAGAGAAGGTATTTTAACCCTCTGACCGGTCGGGGTTTTCGCTAAAATAGCACAAAATTCTTAAAACTACTATGAAAAAGTATTTTCATGATTTAATACAAAATTTCGCCTGGTATTTTATACCTAGGTTTGTGTACTTTTAATATATTGCCTTAGCTTCTTTAACATACTTTAAAGTGCACATATATATGTGTTCTTACACATATCACAAAAATTATTCACACTTGCTGGTTAAAGGATACTACTGAATGGGATGGCTTAGACATAGTAATATGCCGAGAACAAGGAAACAAAAATGCTTCTATGATGGCTGGACTGCATTCAGGATTTCAAGCAAGAGAAGATCATGCGAAGAACATGATATTTAATAAATAAATGTAACACACAAAACATTGAAAAAATGCCTCTTTGGGCATAATTTAAAATCTGAAACCTTTCAGATTTTTTTAATCCAAAGGGGCAATTTTCCCTGAAGGACTATTAATTTCGATTTGTCATTTTGCGTTCAAAACTATAAATGGCGAATCCCTTTTCAAATTGTTGTCACCAAATATTAGAGCCCTGTATTAAAGAAATTAAATAATGAAGAATCTGCATGAATGTATGGATGTTTCTTGCATTAGGATAAAACAACGGTTCCTAAAGCTATCAAAATGTGAATAACGTAATCTTTCATAGAATATTGGCATGCGAAAGTCCTAATTTGAATTTGAAATTTGTTTTATTATCGATTATTAATCATATTTTGTAACATTTCAACGAATTTTGGATTAACAAACTGGACTATTTCAAAGCGAGCAATGACAACACTGAACGGGGGAAAAACAAAACATTTGTATCTCCAGCGCATGAGACTCTGTATCAGAAATTCTAAAGATACGCTCATTTTAAAGTTATTCTGTAATATTGCCGTTGAACTGAATTTTATTGTTTGAATACGTAGAATATGATATTTAATAAATAAAAGTAACACACAAAACGTTAAAAAAAACCCTTTGGACGCAATTTAAACCCCCCTTTATTTATTTTTTATTTCATTTTTATTTATTTATTTATTTTTATTTTTCCTTTATTTATTTATTTGAGTACAAAACTCGTGATAATTCAAATTTGAATGGAATTCCATTCCAGAAAACTAGATTTTACCTTTCTTGATATGCTCTTTAAATTTCCTTATCTGGGTTGGAATGCGCTTTAGCCCACTGCTTGGCGGCGATTGTTTTTGAATGAGCAATAAACGTGCCAACATGGGTAACTCCATATATCCGCCAACATGGCTGACTGTTTGTACGTTCCCTATATTGTGCAATTCGCTGAAGTTTTTTTTAAGTTTAAAAGAAACGCTGTGCACATGGCATTTTCTTGTAATTTATTTTCGTTATTTTAGCTTATTTTGTTCATTTGTGCCCACATTGTGCAATTCGCAGATGTTTTTTTTAAGTTAAAACGGAACGGTGTGTACATGGTATCGTTTGTAATTTTAATGCCCTTTTAAAAAAAATTCCTTCTTTCTTCGATGCCATTTTGGTTACGTTTTCGCGGAGCGTGTCGAGAAGGTTATGTAACGGCATAAAATGTGTAAGTATTACAACATAAAATGTAAATAATTAATTTAAACCTAACTGACAAATATTTTAATGATCATAATGTTCGTTTTGCATATTATTTTATTATCCTTTTGTGACAACAGTTTCCATACTAATTTATGCTTTAGAATTCTATGTTTTGTTTACAATAGGTTTTCGCGGAGCGTGTCGGGAAGGTTGCAATTGCAAAGACGTTTCGCAGAAACGCGCCGAATTGGCGATTTTCAAAACATCGCCAAGCAGTGGGCTAAAGGGCATTTTCACCCTTATCTGTTATTGAATTTTAAGTAGAATCAAGTAAAAATAATTTGTAATACATTAAATATTTTTCATCACAGACCTTCAGTTTGGATGGCATGCTACTCAGAAAACTAATTTTAAGAAAATGAACTAAAATTTGTTTTACAGTTACCAACAAAATACAATTTATGAAAGCAGACTAACGAAACGACACATAATGTTTCGAATGGAACATTACACATTTTCTTCATTTCCTTGCCATCCAGTCTCTTGATGCAAATGAAAGCTTTTTCTAATTCAAACAAAAGGGAATGACTGGTCATGGAAGGAAACAATTTTCCTCCATTACGAGTTAAGAATTCAGCAGTCGCTCTCCACCATGTGGCTCAGCTCCCTGAGAACATTTGTTCTTATGAGTACCAGATCTTGAATCTTATTTATTGCTGATTTACTACTTATTAGAATTTCTTAAATTTCGTGATAAAACGTTTTACTCCCTTTTGCTACTGTCTTAAAAAATGGTATATGATATTATGAAAAGTCTTAAAGTAGATCCCATAAATTACATAGTTATTAACTTTCAAATACTTTTCCATTGTTTTTCTCGAACTTCTCTTTTAGATATGAATTTTTTGCATGTTTACAGGATTTCACTCATTCGCAACCATCTAACATGGCGATCTGATAAGTTAGCTATTTTCTAAAATGAGCAAAAATAACTGATTTGGCGAATTTTCAATTATGCACCATATCCAGTCTTACCAGTTTCTGCCTCACCTCCCAATTTCTTAATGTCGCAACAATGTATCTTTAAAGAAAAATTTTCTTTCCCTTTATGTAATCATTTTCTTCCTCAACATGTTTCTACATCAGTTTAGAATTTTTACATTCAATCAAAGATTTCTGTTAATCTATATGTATTGAGAATGTATAGCAGATACTACTAATTTTCTTTAATAATTTGAGCATAAATATGAAATGATATATTGTCAGGGTTGGCAGCAGAATTATTAGAATTTAGTGAAGCACCCAGCAACGAAATTTTAGAATGAAAAAATTTTTAGAATTCAGCACGGGCACTGGGTAGCAAAATATTACGTAGGTCTATCAAATATAAATGAGCCTTTAGTGGCTGGGAGTGGGGAAGGGTATTTGTGTGTGATTGGGCATTTGTAGTCATTAGGTGGAGATACCTAGAGTAGGGAAATCACATCACCAGCTTGTCCAGTGCTAAGTTAGTAGCCTTATAATGAGTGAGAGGAGTGTGCCCGTATCTGTCGAGCAACACATAATTATAAAGTTCCTCATCTGTGAAAACGTGAAACCAGCCGAAATTTACCGCAAACTGCTCGCCCAGTTCAGGGAAGCTACCCTTTCATAGTCAAGACTGAAGGTTTGGTGCAACGAATTCAAGCAAGGCAGTGAATGTGTTACGAATCAAGCGCATCCCCATCATCCTTGCACTAGTGTGACTAATGAAAACATTGCACATGTTCGTGAGCTTATCGAACGGGATCGAAGCTTCAACAGTGCTTCAAATTTCGGAAGAACTTGGTGTCAGCTATGGAAGTGTCCAATCAATCATCAGAAAGCAGTTGAGCTTCAGAAAAATCTCAGCACACTGGGTTCCAAGGCTCCTGAATGATGATCCAAAAGTCATGCGAGTCTGCATTTCACAGTTGCTTCGAAATCGTTTTGAAGAAGAAGGGGAAACTTTTTTGCATAAAATTGTCACCTGTGATGAGACATTGGTGCATCATTGCACCCCCAAATCAAAGCGTGCAAGTATGGAGTGCAGAAAGAAAGGCAAAGAAAACCCTGTGAAAGCCAAAACTCAATTGTCTGCAGGGAAAGTGTTGGCCACGGTTTTTTGGGATTGGAGGGGTGTACTACTGTTAGATTTCTTACACGGACATCAGATGATCATCGCAACTTACTACTGCCGTCTTCTAAATAAGTTAAGCTTCAGCATCCAAGCAAAAGACAAGATTCTCACATCCGTGAGGTGTTGCTCCTCCACGACAATGCCAGGCTGAACGCAGCAGAAACTGGTGGAAATGAACTGGAAAACACTTGATCATCCACCTTACAGTCCAGACTTATCACTGTGTGATTTTCACATGTTTGGACTTCTTAAAGAAACGCTTAGAGGCAAGCGATTTGAGACCAACCATCGAGTGGAAACATTTGTGCACAACTGGTTAGATACCCGTCCAAATTCACTGTACAAGAATGGAATGAAAAAATTACCAAAACGTTGGGAAAAATGTATAATAAAAGAAGGAAATTATATAGAAAAATAATTTGTAGAAATGTAGCTGTTTCTTGTAAAATAAATTTTGTTTACAAAAGGCTCGTTTATATTTGATTGAGCCTCGTAGAATTTAGGAAGCCACCACACAGCAAACTTTATGACCAACAGAGACTGTACCAGGTGGCAAACCAGTAGACAAACAGCACTAGGCCTTATATCAACCATCTGTATGGTAAACTTACACATATAAAATGAATCTTGGAAGTTCAAATTTCTTTATTAACAAAAAAATTCTTTCAAAAAAATACCTGTCCATGCAACAAAATTGGAACAATTTTTGCAATTTTCCATGCTTGTTTCTAGTGGAAAGAAGAGTGAATAAAAGGCAGATAAAAAGATGTTTAGATGACTCCAAAGATCAAAAGTAAAATATGCAAATAATTTTCATTTTTCTTTCAATAAATAAATCCATCACAAATTTCCTGTAAAATCCATCCATTATATGATAATGTCATGATATATTTTTCATTATGCAACATTTTTACAGAATCATAGGTTTATAAATCTTGTCTTTCAACTCCTTTCAAGATTACCAGGCATAAATTCCATTTAAAAAAGTATGCATACAAAACTCTGTAGGACCAAAAAGCCAGAAGAGTTTTGATTTTGGAGAAAAAAAAAATCGGGAAAGAAATGCACAAATTGAATATTTAAACACAAAACTGAAATATCCATTTGAATATTTGGTACTCTTAGGTTAACAGACTGGATTAAAAAATGCGCGTTTGTATGCATGTGTGTAGGTACATATATACCTGCATACATACATACATTTCTAAATCAACTCCCAATAACAGAAGAGTACCAAATATTCTGAAACAATTACACAAAATAAAGCTGTTACCATAAAAATAAATGAAAGAAGACAAATTAAATTAATTTTAAAGCTATTACACTAGCTTTATTGTTTTCGCTAACTGCTTCCGAGACTTCCATAATTTTCGAAGTACTCAGCAAAAGCACAAAAACTACTGATTGTAGCTTTTATTACCTTGTTTATTTTTTCGGAAGCACTTCCGCAAAGCACCCGTTGGAGCCATTTCAGTTTTACTTGCCAAGCTCACCAACGGTTGATTGACGTCGAAGATGAGCGGCGTACGGTTTTTAAACACATGGAAGTAAGCCACGTAAACATGATATCTAGTGCATATAATTAAAATAAGTTAAATAATAAATGGCATAAATTCAGGTGAGCAGAGAAAACAATATATTAAGCACATGGATGTAAAATTAATCAATTAACAGTGATATACGAAAATAAATTTGTATTAAATTAAAATTAGCACGGAAAACAATATATTAAGCTTAATGGAAGTGAAATAATCATCTAATAATGAGATCTTTGTAATAATGAACCCTTTTCAAAGAAAAGGGTTCATTATTTTTTGCTGTGTGGTGGCTTCCTAAATTCTACGAGGCTCAATCAAATATAAACGAGCCTTTTGTAAACAAAATTTATTTTACAAGAAACAGCTACATTTCTACAAATTATTTTTCTATATAATTCCCTTCTTTTATTATACATTTTTCCCAACGTTTTGGTAATTTTTTCATTCCATTCTTGTAAAATGAATTTGGACGGGTATCTAACCAGTTGTGCACAAATGTTTCAACTCGATGGTTGGTCTCAAATCGCTTGCCTCTAAGTGCTTCTTATCTATTTAAGTTATCTATTTAATGGAAAAAATTAGTAAAATTCAGATCTGTCTTTTAATATTATAAAATTCCAAAATATTCCTGTTTTTAACACTGCAGTTTCTAAGGAAATAAAAGCATAAAATCAAAAAGCTACTTTTATAACTAATATCTTCATTGCATAATTTCAAAGTATAGATTTAAAAAAAAAATCCATTAACATCATATAAATGAAATCAGCAAATATTCTCATTTAAATAGAAACTGAATTGCAACTATCTGATTGCATAAAAGTTTTTTTAGTAATAAATTATATTCTTCTCATATTTATTTTTTTTTTATTTTATAAATGTATTGCACAAAAAAATCAACATATTCACTTTAAATTTGGCATATTAATCTTTATTAAGACTTGCTTTCTTGCTTCTCAGAACTGAACATTCTTGCATATAACTCATAACAAGAATCAAAGAACATATTATTATCAGGACTTTGCAACTAATATGCAGCTAGCTCATCAATAGCCAAACAGTAAAGCAGCTGAAGTCAAGTAGTTTGATTAGCCAAGCAGATGGGCTAGCAGCATGATTGTTTTCATGGTATTCCCAATATGTAACATGGACGCAAACCAGTTTCCTTCAGAAAGTCCTAATTGAAGGCACCCTTTCTCTTAGGCAGATATCTTCCCCATGTTTTGCCATGATTTAAATGTGAAATAATGTGAAAATCCGAAAAAATAATAATAAATATGTGAAGAAAAATTTTAATCTGCAAATACGAACAGCGAAGGCGGTAATTGAACAAAAAATCAAGGTAAGAGCAATGGTTGCAACTTTCCAACAAAGGAATTGGTTGAATCTCACGGGTTACCAGGTTTGAGCTATTATCGCCAATGTTCGCAGTGTTTACATTTACCGGATGCTTTACGGAAGAAAACCCATTTTTTAAGTTCTGTGCTTTAGAGCATTATTTTTTTTTTTTTATTTTTCAGAATCAAAATATTCCAAAGTTGCCAAAATGGAAAGTAATTTCATATTGAAGTATGACAGCTAAAACAAAAATGTATTATTTTAATATTCTTTCATCTCTGGTTGCAGAAAACAATTTTTGAATAAATAGCCAGTATACATAGACTTCTTACCTCCATAGAATTGATCTTTTCCAATTTTTAGAAATGTCTTGTTATATGCTTTACACACACAGCACTGCTCTACTTGGCAAGGCGAAGATTTGACTGAAAATATACTAGAACTCATTTTCCCTTCCTAACAATGCTGTGAAACCTTGGACCAGTTTTCTGAATGATATACAGTGAAAAATTTGACACTAGCGCTGGATAGGCATAGTGTTCAGTACTACTTCATCATGTAGAGAAAAAAACCCAACACATTTTTCATGACAGGCACAAGAAAAACATTTCTATCAGTAATGGCATAGCTGCAATTTGTATCTGCATTAAATTCACAAACAGTTAAGTTTAACACAAAACACAAGCAATTTACAATATGCATATAAGATGAAACATTCAGCTATATTTTAGAATTTCAGTCCTAAAAATACTTAGCACATTTCATTAGGCAACATACGTAGATACTGAACACTAATTATCATGCAAAATGTCTTCTATTACGTAGACAAATAAATGGTTTATTATTTATTTTGATCAAATGAGAATTTTTATATGTCACGCACGTTCACCAGTATGGACAGATACAGGAAATTACAGTACATGATTTTATGGAATGCATAAAGCATTCCGTATAATCCCTGCAAGTCATAAATTCCGTCGCCTAGTGCCTGTGTAAATTCTACAAATTTTACTATAGCTAAATTATGTCATCGGGTGAGATAGAATAAGACTTGACCTCATACAATGAGGATTCTTAGCAACATAGACAAGTACTTATTGCATAGGTAAATAAAAGTTGTTGCTATTATATGCTGAAAGGACAAGAGGTTTCTCTTTTGTGCAGAGTTCAAATTACATTTAAATGAATTTTTACCTACCTTACACACACTATTTCTCTCCTATGTATTCACTCTCCCATGTATTTGCTTGGTTAAATTACACTTTTCACAAAATGTCTTCTTACATAGTTATCATGAATGAGATTTTTTTCCTCTGTGAATAACCATATGCACATTTAATTTCCACTTTTGGTTGAATGACTTCTGACATACTTCACACACATGAGGTTTCTCTCCTGTGTCAATAAGCATATCCTTGTTTACACAGCCACTGTCACTAAACGTCTTCCTACATTCCTCAAACATATGAGGTTCCTCTACTGTGTGAATAAGCACATGCTTGTGTAAACTATCCTTTACACGAAACATCTTCTTACATACTTCACACATATGAGGTTTTTCTGCATGAAGAAGCATATGCTTGTTTAAATGAGTTTTTTGATTAAACGACTTTTTACATACTTCACATGTGTGAGGTTTCTCTCCTGTGTGAATAAGTATATGCTTATTTAAATGATGCTTTCGTCTAAATGACTTATTACATACTTCACACACATGACTTTTCTCTCCAGTGTGAGTTAGCATATGATTGTTTAATATACTCCTTTCATTAAATGACTTCTCACATACTTCACAAACATAAGGTCTCTCTCCTGTATGAGTAAGCATATGTTGTCTTAAACTACACTTTTGCCTAAACATTTTCATACATACTTCACAGACATGAGGTTTCTCTCCAGTGTGAATTAGCATATGGTTCTTTAAACTCTTATTTCCTGTAAATGACTTCATACATACTTCACACATATAAGGTTTCTCACCTGTGTGTATAATCATATGCTCATTTAAATTCCCCTTTTGACTAAACGACTTCTTACATACTTCACACACATGAGGTTTTTCTCTTGTGTGAATAAACATATGCATTTTTAAGCCAATCTTTTGTCTAAATGACATCTTACATACTTTGCACACATGAGGTTTCTCTCCTGTATGAATGAGCATATGTTCATTTAAATTCCCCTTTTGACTAAATGACTTCTTACATACTTCACAAATGTGAGGTTTCTCTCCTGTGTGAATAACTGTATGCATTTTCAAACCAGCCTTTTGTCTAAATGATATCTTACATACTTTGCCTACATGAGGTTTTTCTCCTGTATGAATAAGCATCTGTTCCTTTAAACCCCACTTATATCTAAATGACTTCTTATATGCTTCACACAAGCGAGGTTTCTTTCCTTTATGATTAGAATGTGCTCTTTTAAAACACTGTTTTGTCTAAATGATTTATTACAAACCTCACACACATGAGATTTTTCTTCTGTTTGGGTATCTACGTGCTCTTTTAAAATATTACTTTTTTCAAATGGTCTGTTACATACCTCCAAGAATATGAAATTTCTGCACCACATATATAATTATTATTGACACTCTTGATACCATATAACTGCTTATGTACTACACGATGATGTCCTTTGCTCTACACGAATGCAAAATAAGTTGCTCTTAAGATTTCACCCACAATATTTCATAGATGGTTCAATCCAGATGTTGGTGTCTTAGGCAAATACATGTAATTATCAAGTTATCAACGCATACTATTCATGAGACTTATCATGTGTTTGATGCATGGACGTCTTGATTTCTAGGTGCAATTCATTATATTTCACACAAATGTGATTTCTTGTCCGATTATACAAACGTTCAAATATGAAGTTACATAGTTTTGGCCCTAGGTCTATTTTACTTGTTTTGGTATATATGCACACATAGACTGCAGAAAATTTTTATTTTTCTAGAACCGTTAGTTAACTAGTGAATAACAGCTTAAAGATGGTACTTATTTAAAAGTGCTAAACAGTTTCCAAATTTCACAATTTCCGAAGTACTTTATCCAAACATGTATACCAAAAACAGCTCTTTCATGCTTAAACTTCATTACAGGTTCGTTGACTAAGGAAAACTGCATTAGATTTTTAAATACAAATGGATTATATTTGTAAATGACAAATTAATACGAAAACAGGTGTAAAACAAATCATGACGAGCTTCTTTTTACATTTTCATATTCTAAGAATTGCTTTCTTATTCCGAACTCTTTTTTTTTCTGTTGCCATTACGGGAAAAAGAAAAATGCAAGGCGAAAGATTTGACGGATAGCGTTTCAGCATTGCAAACAATGTCGCTACGCACCAGCTTTCCAGGTTATAGCTTACTAAATCAGAAGAGCTTTTAAAATTACAATTCACCCTGTTTAGGATATGTCCATATTTTTTGATCAAATTGCAATGGTTTACTCTAGCTGAGCGGTAAAACATAAGGATTCACAAAAATCTACTAAGATGGCATGTCGAAATTATATGACTGAAAATGTGAAATCGTGCTTTATGACATAATGAAGTATTTATGATCTAAAGGGTGTCAAAATTTACAAACTAAATGCTTAATATTTCTTTGTTTATTTTATTAAACATTTCTTTCAATGTAAGTTGTTTAAGTTGCTTCGTTTTTTGTGCTAATACGTTCTCTTTAATTCTATAGATAGATCTAATTTCTTGCTCAGTTACTAAGTTCCATTGTTCAAGTCTTGTAATTGCTGTGTCGAGATTTCCGACTAACTTGTCAATCGAAATTTTTTCGTTTTCAATAACCTTTTTGTCGCTTACTTTACTATCGGTAGTGGTATTTTCCAGATCTAGAACCATACTAGAGATTTCGCCGTGCGTTAATTGATTGATGACTGGGGCATAGTCGTCGCAATTAAAAACTCCTGTTATATAACCTTCTTTATTACCGTTGCTCGACATTTATTTACAAAATCCATTAATTGGAAAATTTCACATTTCGTTTTTGATATCCGAAAATTCGCAGCTATCATATTCATCATCCTCACCATGAAATATGGTAGCCTGAATTATGCAAACATTTTTTAAAATATCTGGGGACACATTCTCCCACGATCTTGCGCTACTCCTCACAGCTGATTTTATATTTAAATATATTTCAAAAACTCTAGAATAGTCTTGCCATTATTCAAGAAATTCATCATGGATTTCAAAAATGCTACTTTATATTTGCATTTCAGCGCGTCCACTATTGAGTTATCCATAGGCTGAATGGTGCACGCAAAATTTGGAGGAAAGAATAATACGATACATTATCTTTCACTAAAACTCAAGTGAAGTATGAGCCAAACAGTTGTTTACAAGCAGGAAAAATTGTCCGTCAGCAGGCAAACTAACCGAATTGAAATATTGCCGAGCCTTGGGTATGAAAGGATTTTCAGACCAATCATTCATTAATGCTTGAGTCATCAAGCTCTTGTATTTACACGATATATAAACGAGAATATCTTTACTCCTCTAAATGCTCGAGGTTGTGCATTTTTTCAGATTACGAAAAGTTTACACTTGCGCGTTTCTGCATGCTAAAATTGCTAGACTCGCTTTGGAATCTTTGAGAGCTGTTGGCGCCTTTTCTGTAGAGGGTGCCAAGGTATTTCTCGGTACATATTGCCAGAAAAGACCAGTTTCACCAGCGCTATAAATTTGTTCTGGATATAAATTTCCACTACTAATGTTTTCAAGGAATTCATCTGCAGGTAATTCAGTAACTTCAGTATCAGCTAAAGCTTTTTCACCTGAAATTGTTAATTGCCTTATACCATGGGGAGTTTTAAATCTGGTTAACCAGCTTCTCATATAGTTGGTTGAATGTGTGCACTCAGTTTTTAAGTTCATTCTTCATGAAATATTTTGGCTTGAGTAATTAGCATTGAACCCGCCAATGGCACGTCTTCGCTGCGACGTTATCTGACCCATTCAATCATCACTGAGCATAACGAATAATTTTCAATCCGAGTGGGATGTCGGAATCCACAAAAATTTTAGAAAGTTCCTTTTTCTGTTTTGTTATGTCTATACAGTTGACTTCCCAATGCTATACTCCTCGCATAATTTTGAGACGGATATACCTTTATACATTTTTTAGAGCAATTCCATTTTTTGTTTAACGAAAACTAAAACATGTTTTCGCTTTGTCGATCCTGTTGCAGCTTTAGAATCAGAAACCCTTTTCGACATAATCGAAAGTTCAAACTTTAATTTTCACAGAATCCTGTAATAATAATAGCTGGCAAAAAATAATAAGCTGGATCAAATCAGAAAATTAAGGAATCTGGTATGTTAACTGAAATTCCTTGGAATAAGTCAAGTACAATTTTAACCTAGCTTAATAGCGTTCGCTATACATTATTATTTTCATGACGAAGGACAAGTTGTTCTGATAAATTTTGTTTTGCTGCTGTCGTGCACTGACACCATTAAGCCTGCATTGTACTAGTTATTTATTATACTTACGTCTACTTCTTGCACATGCTTAAGGCTTCTCCGAGTCCTGAATAAATAAATTCCCACATACACTTAAGGCTTCTCCGAGTCATGAATAAATAAATTCCCACATACACTTAAGGCTTCTCCGAGTCATGAATAAATAAATTCCCACATACACTTAAGGCTTCTCCGAGTCATGAATAAATAAATTCCCACATACACTTAAGGCTTATCGAGAGCCGGCACTAGTGTCTTACCGCCTGTGCAGTCTTTGCGGGTAGTAAATTCTGCTACTAAGCGCATTCCTAAGTTCTAAATTTTTCCATCCCAAAATTTTGGGTCTCAGAGCTTTCCCTAAATTCTATAAATTTTGTCATCCTTCAATCTTTTTGTTCGATGCTTCTATAAATTCCAAAATTTTGCCTTCGCTAAATTCTGCCACCCGTGCGGCCATATGAGCTCTGGCACCGTTTCTGGGTTTATGTGAATAACAAAACAGTTAACTGAATTCAAGTAGCACTAAATGTAATCTTTTCGCCTATGAGTATCAACAACAAAATTTATTATTTATTTAATGAAATGTTTGCTTGGCAGCATTTCTTAAACGCATTTAAATTAAATCTGTAATCATCGGGAAGCGTCATGTCAACACAAAAGTTTACCATACTCTTATTCAATTACTACGATAAAAATGTTTAGGCATTGTTGCCTAAGTCATTACTCAACCTGTCATGTGTTGATGAAAGCAAATCTAATAAATAATGATTCGCCAAGGATACAAAACATTAATAGGTGTAAAATCGATATTTCTATGTCGAATGTTTTGGTTTGAGATGTACATCAGGCAGATATGCAGCTACGGAATCCAATTATTGATCACACACATTTATGCTACAATGATTGATTCTTCAATAAAGACGTATTTTATTTCCGAAGTGCAATTACGAATTGGGAAGCTTCACATGTGTTACTGTGGGGAGGCATCAAATGCGCATGCGTAAAGTATACAATTTTTTTTTTTTTTTTTTTTAAGAGCTGCTGGTATTTTTCTGGGTTTGAAAGCTATTAGAAGGTTTTTCATTTTACTCTGTTTGGATAAAAATAACTTTATATGATTTAAAAATCAAAACTGATTTGGTGACTACTTTGTTTTTCATTTGGAATGATTATTTATAGTGGCATAATAACTGTATGAAAATGACTCTGTTTATAATTGATATTCTCCAATTAATAAATTACACCACTGTTGTATAAGACTATGCACAGTTAAAGTAATGTATGTAGGAGTCAGAATTGGCTTTATAACAAATGAGTGGGTATCTGAATATAAGAGTGCATTTAGTTAGATAATTAACATTCATTCAGTGGCGGCTCGTAATAAGCACTGTGGAACTGCAACACCCCCTGTTTCCACTTATTATTATTTTTAATATAATGAGCCCTTTTTTCTTTAATTCTTTCTTTATACTTCTACAATATATAATTCTTAAACTTAATGCCAGTAGCCATCTTCCAGTTTATGAAAAAGGTACGAAAGTTTTTGTATGGAACTGCGCTTAACAAGGCTGTTCTGCGCAAGCGCGTACAGAAAGCAGCGCTCGAGCGAGGGAGATAAAACAGCACTGTCGGTCTTGCAGTGCCGAAATTCTGGAAACGTGATTATTTCTTACTCCGCGTGTGTGGTATTTGGCTCTGTTCTGCGCATGCGCTCTTAGGAAGCAGCGTACGAGGCTGAGAGGGAGAGAGCACTGTCGCTTTTTCAGTGCCGAATCTGGAGTGTCGTTGGGAGCTGTTTCTTTTTTTTTTATTCCGCGTGTGCTGTGTTTAAAAATCATACACCATATTCTTGGTTAGATTATTTTTCAGCTATTCTATTTGATTCATTTTTTTTTCGGTTCTTTTATTTTACAGAAAACTTTAACCATGTCCTTGCATCCTCAAGTAATAAATTCTGTGACTGTAAGTGAACTTCAAGAGCTTTCGTTTTCATGCGCTTGCAATGCTTTCAATATAGAAAAATTTCCTCAGTTGTCATCCAGAGATCAAGGAGAAAATTATTGATCTCTTCGCGCAAATTAAAACAAGAAGAATGGATTTCATTTTTAAATGAATAGGTAAAGCTTGAACTGTAACAATTTAAGTTAAAGTAATTAAGAAATGTTTAATTTTTCTTTTGTAAAATTTCATGGAAGTTTCAAAATAAATTTTCTTTTTATACAAGTTTGTTTCCCTTTACACAGGTTTAAAACAAAGGTTAAATTTTTTTGGAACAGCACCCCCACTAATTTTAGCTACGAGCCGCCACTGCACTCATTTATTGTTTTGCAATGGTTTACACCAATATTATCTACCATGTTAAACAAGTCTATTTTACTTGTTTCAAGCTTGGGTCCTAGGGATCAATGCAATATTTATTGTGGTAATAAATTACTTATGAAATGTTAAATGAATTAGAACGGCTTATTGTACATAGAAAACAAAAACAAAAAAACAAAAAAAAATTCCATTTTCAGGTTATATTTTGTGATTATGCAAATGACACCACGTGAAAAAAATATTTTAAAATATAGTATTGACAGATGTTAAAGATATTCATATTATGTTTCATCATCTGATGTATTTGCCAATATATAGTAAATCGTAATTTATTAAATATAAAATTTTGATTAAAATATCCAGTGGTGAGCTATGAAAGTATTAACAAAGAGCTCACACTTTATTATATAAAAATGATATACCAAATTATAATTATTTTAATTTTTGAAAAACAGAAAATACAAATAACTGTGTATGAAAAAAATTTGAAATAAAAAAAATCAATTAAATTTTATTATATGCACAGTTCAAGCCAGAAATTCCCACACACTGTTTCCTTTTCTCACCTCAGTTGATGTTTTATAAGGTTTTACGAATCAAGCAGAGACTTCTTTTGGTTTTTACATTCTTTTAAAGGTTTCCCCATTTAAGATTGTTTTTAAATCTGAAATTTATTGTTAGTAAAAGAAGATTTTACTGTGGAAATACTCTTCATTGAGCTGAAAGCATGTTTAGCTTCATCTCCATTAATAACAATAGTCACCATAATGACTGTAGCTTCTTTTACACTTAGGAATTTCATTATGCAGCTTTCATATTAAAGCCATCTCAATTTTTTGAAAACCCCAAAATAATTTCTTTTTATTTTATGCTTTAATGTAAAATTTGATGTTTGTTAAAGATGGTTACAACATGCAAGACATGTGTTTTTCCTGGAATAAATAATAAGCAAACAAAAAGAACATGCAGTTTGCAATTTCAAGACAGATTTAACAAAGGGCTCATGCAAACCTCCTACAGTTCGCCTAACTACGGAAAATATCATAATGGTCGTTTTGTACTTCATTTAATGTTGCAAAAACCTAATATTACTAGTACTAAGAATATGCTAAATATTGTTGCAGAAATCAAATATCTAGCCAGTACTTTAAATACATTGAGATTGAAATATAAAAATTGGAAGACTTTTCCAACATACTATGTACGTTTCTTATGTGTTGATAATGGGAGAGAATTCCAAATGCTATTGGATAAATAAATTTAAAAATTATATATTACCCCTTTTCAAAAATATAGTAGATTTGAGATTTTTTTTATGAATTTTATTCTGTGTATTAAATTTCTTCAGACCTAAACATCACAAGAAAATGCAATACATTTAGAAAAAGTTAAAATATCAAATGATAATGTGTTAGTATTTAGGAACTTTCTGAAAAAATATAAGCTTGTGTGTTTTGATTCACTAAATTTCGGTACCTAATATTTAAAAAAAAAGAAAAGAAAAAAGCAAAAGCAACTTATCTTCTGCACGGTAAAACTTGAGAAAGACTTTTACATGTGCATTTGTTACTTGGTGAACAGAAAATGAATGCTCTCTGTGATTTTCAGTGCTACAAAATGAAGTGGAATGTTCTGTACAGTGAATAATTTACAGTTTTTGAGATACACACTGTAAAAAAAATGCAGTACACATTTTGGGGGCTTAAAATTTTATTACACATTTCAATTGAGAATCCTCCGAATTTTCCATATTCACTTTGTTGCTTTTAATAAAAGTTAGAAAATTATTACAAATCTAAATGAAAAAGATAATATCAGCAAAGATACAGGCTGAATATGAATCTGAACAAACCCTTTAACTGCTGGTAATAAAAACTGGATGCCAAAAACATCCTACGGCAGCGGCTTATTTTCATTGGTTGAATTTCTTCAGTTGCCGTTGGGTTTTAGCTGTCCGTGCAGAGATATCAATGGCTTTAGCAGTGAATTATCAAATTCTAATATGGATATTTTATCAGATACAGCACTCCATCCCTTTGCCTCATGGTGACTGTGACAAAGAATAAGATTTTTTTGCATATTTCTTGAAAGTGACTTTAGTTTTGCAGATTTTGACCCACAACAAGATCCAAACTTAATTGGAACGTCTCAAGATTCTCCTCGTCCTTATCATTTCAGTCCCATGTCATATGAAGAAAAGAAATTTTTTTTAGCATTAAATATGATAATGAGTATAATAAAAAAACTAGATCTAAAAATGTACTTTACTACAATCAGATAACTGCTAGTCCTTTTTTTAATAGAATGATGGCAAATGACAGATTTTTAAAGATATTGCAATATCTTCACTTTACACCAGACAGTAGTGCTAAAAAATTGTATAAACTGAAACCAATTATTGAACCACTCGCACAAAAATTTTAAAATGCGTATAAGCTGAAAAAGTGTGTCTTTTGATGCTGAATCTTTGTTTATGTGGAAAAGCAGGCTAGGTTCTAAACAATATGTTTCATCTAAATGATCTCGATATGGTATTAAAATACAAAAACTAAATGAATCTGATACAAGTTATGTTTGGAACATTAATCTTACATTGAGAGATGGCCTATATGGCGAAAACATTGTGAAAAACCATCATAAGTGATTGTTTAGGAAAAGGACACAACTTACACCTGAATAGGTTTTTTACTTCACCGTCACTTGCATTATATTTATATAACACAAAAATGAATTTTTGTGGCACAATCATGAAAATGAGAAAGGGTCTGCCAAAAAATTTCCTATCAAAATCGATGAGACAAAATGAGGTAGAGATGATGCATACTAAAAACATGTATCTGATTGAAGATGAAAAGAAGGAAGTGTGGCTTTTAACTGGAAGATTCTGGTAAATAAAATTACAAAAATGGAATTAGCAAAAAGCACCATACATCGAGGGAAAAGACTGTGATGTCCGTGCACCCATCCTTCACAATATATTACAAAGAAAACAAATTTTAAATTTCATTGTAAATGCATATATGAATGTGTGGATGTACCCGAGTGAATTTTTGTTGCTTGAAATTAAATATCTTAATTAAAGTTCAACAAATGCCAAATGTTTGTTTTAAAATTCCTCTTTCATTATCTATATATATATCATAACAGATGAAAAGTTATAAATATTTAATTCTATACTTCACCAAGCATAAAGATAATTGTGTTTTCTGTAATATGTGAAAAAATTGAGTTAATTTCACTCAAAAAACACCAGAGAATTGCACAAACTTGGCATTGCACACTCTCTTTGTCCATGTACACATTGATCTATTTTCACTTAAAAAGTCAAAGGAGCAGCCAATTCTACCCCTCCAGACAGCCAAATAAAAAATATATAATTTCAATAAACTACATTTTAAATCAAACAATGAAATAACATAAAAAAGGCAATTCATCTTACCACTACACAAAGGAAATATCAACTTACCTTATTTAGAAATTTCTGTTTCTTCAGTCAACAAATGAGTCAAAAATATCCTTTGTAGTGCCAGTATCCTTCAACGCTTGACCATACGCATTTCCTTCCTACAAACAGGTCACTTATAATGGCTACTAAGTTAACCTTCATTTACACACCAATCAATTAAAGTTTTTTCCCTTTCATTCCAAATCATACTGAAACTTCAAACTAATCTTACCACACTGAGCCATTTTAACGTATAAACCATAAAATAAGCAACGTAATTCCTAACCAACTCCCAACACTTACAAATCTTTTCCCATCAGTCAAATTCACCGCAATCATGTAACCAATTACGTCATAATAGCATTTCCATAACATTCACCCACTCAGGTTACCATAAATGAACAACAACTCAGCAATAATCCAAGAGGCACCCTTCAATACACTCTAGCCTTTAATTTATGCATATGAAGTATATGCACACTTCTGCACATGGAAACTGAATACTTTTAACCCTTTGCGGCACAGTGTGCCCGGTCTGGGCACACCTAAAATTTTGCCTGTGTACACACAGAAAAATTGAATGAAAAAGGTTTTATATATTACTATCGGTTTCTTTTGACCTTCTTTATTAATACTAGATGGCATCACAACAAAAATCTGTCCATAAATTTCAGCCATGTTTAGTTTTTTAAGACCCATATTTTTAAAAAAAATCTTCAAGACATTTTTTAAGATATAAAATGAATTGTTTGAAAAGAAATTTCTCTGTTATTTTCAAGGCTGTATGCTGACCTCTTTTTCCTATATTAGTTTTAAGTTTTTACCTTGATATCTTTCCTAATATCTAATAACAAACAGCTGGTGAGCCCGGAATGGGTACACTGCGCCGCTGGGGCTAGACATACAACTGCATGTTTGTTTCCCCAATTTTCTTCATGGTGAGCTCATTAAGTATGGAAGGATAAGTGCACATCTGTGTTCCATTTCCTGTTTTTCTTTTTCTCTTTTTGTTCGTTTCTGGAGGGCTAAGAAATTGTTGGGGTGTTTTTCTGAAAGTCAGGCATAATTTTATCAGTTAGCTCTTTGATTTTCATTACAGTAGTGCTTTTTTACTTCCACTTTTGTTGAAAGAAGTTTTATTTGCTACGATGTGATAGTTTTGAGTTGTAGATGTTTATTTAATTTTATTTCATAGATTACATTTTCTTAATTGTAGGTATAATATTGGTTTATTTTTTCTGATTTTTAATTATTTTGAAAATGGATTGGAGAAGCCTGACCAAGTTACTTTTTTTTTTCATTTTTACACGTCATTATACAACCAAGAAGAGTTTTTTTTCTTTTATTTTTTAGGGGGGTGTAGAGTAGCAGGCCTCCCCGTAGTGCACCCTGGGTAATGCCAAATCTGCTACAATTATCAGAATCTAGTGTTTTTTAATTGTTTTTAATCATCTTTTACTCTATTATGGGCTTCCCAGCAATGCCCGCTTCAGCACTCTTTTCGAAGCTCTATCAGTCAGTGTGCCCGCTCTGGGCACACCCACAGAATTAAAACGGTAAGTGCTATATTTACAAAATTTTGCCCGTGTACTCACTTGGGCCTGCTTAGACTGCCTACCAATTTTTTTTATTGAAATTCCAACTTTAAAAGGTAGTGTGCCACAAAGGGTTAAGGATTTTTAAAGACCATTATGAATAAATAAAATTAAGCACCTATCAGCTAACGAAAATTGAATAATTTAAAGCAATTATCAATGCGCAAACTTAACTTTTGCAATTCCATTCTAAAAATCGCACAGTTCTCCAGCGGTGGAAATAGTAGTCATTTGTCTTAAACATAATTTTTAATATAATTACAAAGCAAATTTGAAAATAAAACCAACTTCATAAAATTTATCAAACGACTAGCATTAAGCTACAGAATTTCTTGAAATATTTATATTTTACATTAGTCTAACATACTTAAAGATGATTAGTGACATTTTATAGAAACTTTACTAATAGTCAGCTTTAATACTTTCTTTTATGCCTCAGTTCATCATGTTCTTGCTCAGTCCAGAGGTTTATGCAAATTTTATGCCCAGCAGCTAAGGTTAAAATGAAGTAAAATCATAATCAGCATCATCTGTAACAAAAGCTGATACCACCATAGTCGCTTGACTAGAAAGCCATTGATCAGAACAGACCATGAGGGCTGGGCGTTAACACATTTGCTAAGTGCTGAAAGTTTGTAGTGCTCTGTCTGTCTGAACCAGTTAGAATTACAGCTTCAGGAAAAATTCTAACTCAGTTACCGTATTTGATGGCATATAAGACGTACTTTTTTTCCTAAATTTGGTCTCAAAAAAGTTACCTGCGTCTTATACGTGAAGGACACAGGTTAACTTTCAATACTGAATGCTATTTTTAGCCCGGATAAAGGTGTAGACATACATAACTTTTTCTACATCTGCCATAATTATTTTATTAGGTTTAACTAAATTTTTGGGAACAAAAATATAGCTCGAAAGAGAGAATTGGGATGGTTTCCTTCCAACACCGCACCGTTCCCGTCAAAAAGTAAATGAAACTAGTAGCGTTCGCTCCGCCCTTGGCGCGGAGAATAGCACATAGTACAACGTACTACTCGTTCAACGTATGACGCCTAACACTCAGCCAAAGAATATGTATTGCTAAGAAGGAAAGCTTCACAGCAGCAGGAGTGGCCCCCTCCAAATGAAAAGGGACACAACTGTGCATGCGTGGAATATCTGTCACCAAGAAGCGCCAAAGCTCGAAGCTGATGTCGAAGTTCGAACAAGTTTGACGGTCACGTTTATAATGAGTTTAAAGCTGTGTGACTCCATTTTTTTCCCCTACATATTGACAGATATAAAATCAGACATCAAACTGCGATATGAATAATACAAGTTCAACTAGTAAAGCAAAAGCATGAAAATTCGAGTTTAAATTGCTGCGAAAAGTCAAAAAACAATTCATCTTAACCCGTGTTGCTCAATTTCCTGTACACGTGGCGGAGGTGGTAAATCTCGGCCAGGCACATCACAAAGGCAGAAATTCTTGCCAACAGGTTCCGTCATCAAATCCCTTGGCGAATTGTCCCTCTTCTTTCTAGCGGCATAGAAGACAAATCGGTTTACATAACGTCTATGGAGCCTTTCCTTCTTTATATAGACTTTCTTTGACTCAGCCGACACACGTATCGGTATCGGAGCTACTCTGTATAAATGTGTCGGTATCGGTGCTTAAAACTATTTGCTTAAAAAAAATGACTACAGGAAACAAGAGATTACGCTATACAATTCAGTATAAACTACGCCAAAGTGGATGGAAACAGAGCAGCAACAAGACATTTCGGTCCACCACCTACCGAAAAAATGATACGTACTTGGCGACTGCAGGAAGATCAACTGAAGACTGCTAAAAAACAAAAACATAACCTTTGATGCCCAGCTCCATCTTGGCCTGAACTTGAAAATGCCATAAAAATGTGGGTGATAGATAAGAAGAATTCTGGGATAAGTGTTTCAACCAAAATGATAATCAATGAAGCCAAAGGATTTGCAGAAAAACATGGGAATTAGAACTTTTCAGGGTCTGAGGGCTGGTGCTACAGGTTCATGAAAAGGCAAGGCTTATCAATGTGCACAAAAAAAACTTGCACAGAAAATGCCAGCTGATTATGAAGAAAAAATACTAGCATTTCATAGGTTTGTTATAAACGCACGCAAGAAAACTTCTTTTGAGCTCGGTCAAATAGGAAATACGGATGAAATTCCACTCACATTTGATGTACCATCCAACAAGATTGTGAGTTTTAAAGGGTCTACATCAATAACCATAAACACCACAGGCCATGAAAAAAATCCGATATAAGGTAGTTCTAACATGTTGTGCTGATGGCACAAAACTACCGCCGTTTTTCATATTCAAAAGAAAAACTTCCAACGAGTGTAATTGTTCATGTTCATCCGAAAGGCTGGATGGACAAAGATGGAATGAAACTGTGGTTACAGAACGCATGGGCGAGGCGACCTGGTGGACTCTTAAGAAAACCCTCTCTTTTGGTTTTGGATCAGTTTAGCGCCCATAGAACTGAAACCATAAAGAATAAAGCGAGAGAATTAAAAAACCCAGATAGCTGTCATTCCTGGTGGACTGACTAGACAATTGCAGCCTTTAGATATATCGGTGAATAAGCAATTTAAGGAAAAAGTGTGAGAACGATGGAACAAGTGGATAGGAGAGCCACATCACGCCCTCACACCCTCAAGTAGACTAAAGCGGCCCTCTATTTCACAAGTGTGCGAGTGGGTAAAATGATCTTGGGAGGACATAAAGGCTGAAGTAATTGTTAAGTCCTTTAAGAAGTGCGGAATCAGTAATGCTCTTGACGGAACAGAAGACGACGCATTATTCGAAGAAGGTGATACTAGTGATGACGCAAACAGTAGTGATGACGATATTCTCGTTTTTGATGATGATGATAGTGAAAAGGATTTTTATGGTTTTGAAAATGATTAAAGTCTAATTTCATGATAGGCAACGTTTTCCTTGAATCTGTGTTTTTTGTTGTTTCTGTTTTATTTTGCATTATGTTTGATTGATTGCCGTTCATTCATTTATCCATTATTGAAATTTACATATCATGTTCAAAATAGCTTGCCGTTTGTTAATTTTCCTTAATAAAAATATGTTTGGTAATTGCATTCAGTGATTGTTTATTTGGCTTTTACGAAATGTGAGAACTAAAAGAAACCACATTTTAAGTTATTGTTTTTTAACGTAAAATAAAAAAATGTAAGTTTCAACTTTTTTTCCTTGTGTGTGGCCTTCTAAATGAGGGTGCGTCTTATATGCCGTCAAATACGGTAATAAACTGTAAAATTTTGATAAGCCACTGAAGCACCAGAGGAAATAAATTCTTTTGTATTAAGTCTCATTAGGTGCACGTAATAAAGTTTTATGTTCATTTTTGTATATTTGTTTTGTATCTTGCATTCACAATAATGATTAACACATTCGCTGCCAGAGAAGATGATATTTCTATCTTTGGAAGCCGCATTACAAAATAGATTTAATGGTTAAAAATATTACTTATATTTCACTTGTAAAACCAGAAAAACATTTTATTTTCATGCTTTGTGTAATATTTCTTCCATATGAAGTGCTGCATTCAGACGCATCATGCTTTTGTAGTAGTGAATGATTTAATGAAAGCTGATAACTCATCCTAACACATAGTAAGTAAACTTCCAAGGATGAACAATTAATTAAAAATAACTAACTTACGTAGTTAAATACACTTAGTCCTCATAGCTTTACATGATCCCTATTAAAAAAATTTTAGTTTTAAATATTATTCAATAAAAAAGCATTATTCAAATCATAATAAGATCATTTTACAATTTAAAACAACAGATTTTTATACATATAATTATAATTAGACATACAAATTAATCAAATATACATATAATTTATGACATAAATTCTAAAATGATATTAGAATAGTTTTACTTTAAAAGGGTTGGAATGCGCTTTAGCCCTCTGCTTGGCGGCGATTGTTTTTGAATGAACAATAAACGCGCCAACATGGGTAACTCCGTATATCCGCCAAACATGGCTGACTGTTTGTACACTGCCTACATTGTGCAATTTGCTGAAGTTTTTTTTAAGTTTAAAAGGAACGCTGTGCACATGGCATTTTCTTGTAATTTATTTTCGTTATTTTAGCTTATTTGTGTACGTTGCCTACATTGTGCAATTCGTAGATTTTTTTTTAAGTTAAAACGGAACGGTGTGTACATGGTATCGTTTGTAATTTTAATGCCCTTTTAAAAAAAATTCCTTCTTTCTTCGATGCCATTTTGGTTAAGTTTTCGCGGAGCGTGTCGGGAAGGTTATGTAACGGCATAAAATGTGTAAGTATTACAACATAAAATGTAAATAATTAATTTAAACCTAACTGACAAATATTTTAATGATCATAATGTTCGTTTTGCATATTATTTTATTATCTTTTTGTGGCAACAGTTTCCATACTAATTTATGCTTTAGAATTCTATGTTTTGTTTACAATAGGTTTTCGCGGAGCGTGTCGGGAAGGTTGCAATTGCAAAGACGTTTCGCAGAACCGCGCCGAATTGGCGATTTTCAAAACATCGCCAAGCAGTGGGCTAAAGCGCATTTTCAACTTTAAAAGCTACAAAAAATATATGCTTTGTAGCAATGAAACAGAGTGTACCCTTTTAGTTTGAAAACTTAAAATCTTTTAGCTAATTTATAACAATTTCCTTCCTTTAGCACTTTTTCTAAGTTTGTCTCAATAATAAATAAAACAATGTTCTTATTAGTTTCTGCTTCATCTCCTAATTTGTAAATGCTTCAATGGTGTAACTTCTAAGAATAATTTTGTTTCACTTCATGAAATAATTTTCTTGCTCAATAAGTTTTTCTCTTGATTTTACAATTTTCACATTTAATAAAAGATTTCTATTATTCTACATATATTCAGAATGTATAAAAGATACGACTAATTTTCTTTCTTTACCTAAGTTGAGCATAAGCATTAAATAATATATGGTCAAGGCTGGCAGCAGAATTTTTGCAATTTAGTGAAGCACACAGAATTTAGGCCAGATACTGGGCAGAAAAATTTATGGGTAGGAAAATGTTAAAATTTAAGGAGGAACCAATAAAATTAAATCATTTTGTTTCACTTTATTATTTTATTAACAGATAAATTCTTTAGAACAATTTTTGCAATATTCGATTCTTGTATCTAAAGAAAAGAAGAGAAACTGAAGATAAACATTTTAAGAGAACGGCTTTAAAGAACAGAAGTAGAAAATTAAAATAATTTTGCTTTAAATGTTCTTCCTCCCCCCCCCCTCAAAAACATTAATCACAAATTTCCTCTTAAATATATCCATTACATGAAGTGGGAAAAAAAAAAACATGAAGATATTTTTCACTCTTTAAAATTTTTATGGAATTATATATATACAAATCTTGCCTTCAATTCCTTCCAAGGATGCAAGGTATAAAATCCAATTGAAAAAGTATCCCTACTAACTCTATGAGCAAAAAGCCATAATATTTCCAATTTTTGGAAAAAAAAATCAAAGAAAAAGAATAAACTGAATTTTGCAGAGAAAACTGAGACATACATTTGAGCATTCTTAAACAATCATAAAGGATACAGCTGTTATCATGAAAATATACTAAAGAAAGCAAATGAAATTAATTTTAAAACAATTACACTAGCTTTACTGCTTTTGCTATGTGCATAAGGGCTTTAGAAACTTCCACTGTTTTTGAAGCCCTTAGCAAATGCAAAAAAGCTACTACCTTGTTTATTTTCCAGTTCTGTGCTTTACAGCATTTATTATTTTATTTATTTTTAATTATATATTATTTATTTTATTTATCAAGTTATCAAAATAAAAAGTAATTTGACCTTAAAGTACGACATTAGAAAAAGTAATTACCTTAAAGTACGACATTAGAAGCAAAAATATATTATTTTAATATTCTTTCACCACTGGTTGAAGAAAAGATAAAACAGTCTTTTAATAAATATCCAGTATACATAGATTTCTTACCTGCACAGAAATGTTTTCCAATTTTAACAAATGTCTTTTCATATGCTTTACTTGGTATGCCCAATATTTGACTAGAAATATTTGCGAAGTCATTTCCTCTTCCTAACATTCCTGTGGAGCCTTGCATTGATTTTGTGCACTTACAATATATGAATTTGCAAACACAATTTATGACATGCATATGGGATGAAACATTCAGCCATATTTTAGAATTTCAATGCTAGAAGTACTTATCCATTTAGCACATTTCTTTAGGCAACTGAAATAAACACTGAACACTAATTATCATGCAAAAATATCTTGAAGAATGTCTCCTCTTGTGGAAACAAACAAATATTTAATTACATATTCTGACCAAATGAGAATCTATATACATCACACAAGCTCACCGGTAAGCTTCCGTATAATCTCTACATATCCCCAGTTCTGCTACTTAGAGCCTCTCTGAATTCTATAAATTTTGTTGACTGTAAATTGCCATTGGGCGAGATCAAACCAGACATGAAGTCACATAAAACGTTCTTTAGCTGCATGGACAAGTTCTTACTGTGCAGGCAAACAAAAGTTGTTAGCAATATATGCTGCAAGGAAAAGTTTCTCTTCTGTGTAGATTTCTTCATAATTTGTTAGATATGTAACTCATGATGTTTCTCCTTATGCTGATATCTTTTTAAAGCATATTTAAACAAATTTTAACATATCTTACATACAAGGTTTCTCTCTCCAGAGGCGTAGCTAGGACTTTCAGCGCCGGGAGATAACTAGAGATTTTGTGCCCTTTTCTGTGCTCTGAGAATGGAAAACATTTCATTTTAAAATTTGTAGCATCAATTTGGCACCCCCTGGATGCTGCAACTGGAGAAAGATGTCCCCCCTTGCCCCACCGTTGCTACATTAATGTTTCTCTCCTACATGAATAAGCACTTGTTTAAATTACACTTTTCACTATGCATTTTCTTACATAATTCAAATATGAGATTTCTGTACTCTGTGAATAAGCATATGCACATTTAAATTCCACTTTTGGCTAAATGACTTTTGACATACTTCACACACATGAGATTTCTCTCCTGTGTGAATAAGCACATGCTTGTTTAAACTACCTTTGTTACTAAATGTCTTCTTACATACCTCACATACATGAGGTTTCTCTACTGTGTGAATAAGCATATGCTTGTTTAAACTATCCTTTACACGAAATGTCTTTTTACATAGTTCACACATATGAGGTTTGTCTGTGTGAATAAGCATATGCTTGTTTAAATGAGTTTTTTGATTAAATAATTTACTACATACTTCACACATGTGAGGCTTCTCTCCTGTGTGAATAAGTTCATGCTTATTTAAATGATGCTTTCGTCTAAATGACTTATTACATACTTCACACACATGAGTTTTCTCTCCAGTGTGAGTTAGCATATGATTGTTTAATATACTCCTTTCATTAAATGACTTCTCACATACTTCACAAACATGAGGCTTCTCTCCTGTGTGAGTAAGCATATGCTGTCTTAAACTACACTTTTGTCTAAATAATTTCATACATACTTCACAGACATGAGGCTTCTCTCCAGTGTGAATTAGCATATGCTTCTTTAAACTATTATTTCCTGTAAATGATTTCATACATACTTCACACATATAAGGTTTCTCGCCTGTGTGAATAATCATATGCTCATTTAAATTCCCTTTTTGGCTAAATGACTTCTTACATACTTCACACATATGAGGTTTCTCTCCTGTGTGAATAAGCGTATGCATTTTCAAACCAATCTTTTGTCTAAATGACATTTTACACACTTTGCACACATGAGGTTTCTCTCCAGTATGAATGAGCATATGTTCATTTAAATTCCCCTTTTGACTAAATGACTTCTTACATACTTCACAAATATGAGGCTTCTCTCCTGTGTGAATAACCTCATGCATTTTCAAACCCACCTTTTGTCTAAATGACATCTTACATATTTTGCACATGTGAGGTTTCTCTCCAGTATGAATAAGCATATGTTCCTTTAAACCACACTGATACCTAAATGACTTCTTACATACTTCACACACATGAGGTTTCTCACCTGAGTGAATGAGCATATGCTCTTTTAAAATGCTATTTTGTGTAAATGATTTATTACAAACCTCACAGATATGAGGTTTTTCTTCTATTTGGGTATGCATGTTCTATTTCATAATACTGCTTTTTCCAAATGATTTGTTACATACGATTTCCGCATTACTTAGTTAATTATCACCAACAGCCTTGATACCATATAACTCGCTACATACCTCAAGATGATGTTCAAGCTGTGTACAAATGCAAAATCGGTTGCTTTATAAAAATTTCAGGCACAGTAGTTCATGGATCCTTCATTATAGCTTTTGCTGTCTCACGAAAATACATGTGATTATCTTTATAAAATTATCAATTCACACCGTGCATGAGACTTTATCTGGTACTTGATGTATTCATGGATTATCTTCATAAAATTTTCGATGCAAGCTGTGTTCAATCTGTAATGCGACTTACCTAGTGTTTTGATGTACGCACGTCTGGATTTTTGGGAACATTTCATTAATACTAATTTATTATATTTCATACAAATATGATTTTTTGTCCAATTATATATGCATGTTTAATTATAAAGTAATACAATCTTGCCATTTATGCGCACATCGATTACAAGAAATTTTTATTTTTTTGAGCTATCATTAACAGTTTAAACATTGTACTTATTTGAAGGTATTAAACAGTTTCCGCATTTTAAAAAACATCACTTTTACGTAATCCTAGAAATACCAAAAACAATTTATTCTTTGCTTTCAACTCGAAATACAGAGATATAGCCAATGTAGGTCCTTTTTTGCACTCGCTAAGTCTTTCTGCCCGCAGGTTGAAAAACCAATATTTGAAATGATAGAAGGTGTTTGACAGAAAATAATTTCGTACCATTGCTGCGAAAATTTTAAAGCCAGATAAAGAGTGGATTAAAAGAAAGAATAGACAATAAATTTAAAACAATACAAATAAATAAAAAAAAAATCTGAAATGTTTCAGATTTTAAATTACGTCCAAAGGGACGTTTATTTAAGGGGGATTGTTGACAAATAAATGTCTTCCTATTCTTTTAACATTAACAAATTTAGAGACATAGTATCACATGAAAAAAGCT
>KL822216.1:0-33911 GCA_000611955.2 Stegodyphus mimosarum
GGTAAGGCATTTTTTTATATATTTGCATTATTTATTTTTGATTACTTATCCGGTTTGCCAGTAAAACCGATCTCCAGGGTTTTAACCTTTAACCTTTGTTGATAAAAACTAAATGAATCCCATTAAATTTTCATAACTGTAGTTGAAAGTAGTTGTATTAAATTTGTATTAAAATATTCACTTGATAAATCAAAGTAGAGCAAAATATCATTACTTGTTTCTCCTGAACATACAGATGTTTGTTAGTACTTTCTGAGTTTTAAAAGTTTTTTTTTATTAAACACTGTTTTTCAACTGTTATTCAAATTGACTGCTGTTTTTTCCCGCATTTTCTCATAATATGAATTGTCTGAAGCATTCATTACTTTATTACCTGCTTTTATGTGGACAATTTAATAAATTGGCAATTTTTACACTTTTCGAGAAGATCTTTTTCCAGTTTCATTAATCAATGACATATAAAAAATGTTCCTTTGATAACCAAAAATAGTCATATTGTACAATTTTTGTTATTAATTCACATAGCATAACTATATAACGAAAAAAGAGAATACTGTTTTCTAATTGTGTTGATCCCTTTTGGGATACGTTCCTAATTCTTTTTAACAGAAGTATTACGAAAAATTCCTTTCTGTTAAATTTCAGTATGAAGTAATAACTTTTTTGAACTGAAAAACCTTCACTGAATTTTAGTGTGAAGAAATAACCTTTAATGCGGATGTCATGCAACATTAAAGTTATTACAAGTATATGTGATGTAAATCTGTTATTGAGAAATATTGAATAATTCCTAATGTTAAATATTTTTTAATTGTGCCATGAAATGTTTAATTTTTTTAAATCTGGAGACATCATTTGACAAAAATTTTGAAAAAGAATGAAAAAAAAAATCTTTACAATACATTATATTTTTTACATGTATAAAGTTGCCTCCTCCTTGAAATTTTCCAATTAATATCTGATAGTAAATAGTTGTTAAAAAAAGGTACTTTCGAATTTAATATCTGAAATTTTTATTTTCTGTGTAGAAACAAAAAATTGTTACAAAAAAGTACTACATAAGAGGTACTTTTAAGATTTTAAAATTACTTTAGAAAAATCTTTCATTATATTTTACTTGTGCGAAAAAGTAATTTAGAGAAATGTACGTATGCAGTCCCCCCCTTTTTTTTTGTTAATGAATTAATGAGTAAAGGTGTTTTAATTGATTCTTTTCAGCCCTTACACTTCAGTTTTTGGAGAGTAGAGCTATTATTAGATTTATTCTGAATTTTATAAATTGCTTTATATTGTCCAATATAATTAATACAGGACTTTATGCACTAAATAGACAATGACTGCTTTAAAAAATGTATAAAATAGACCATTCGGGTGAGAAAAAAATTCTTGAAACTATCAGGTTTCTGAAATTTTCAAAATTAATTTAAAAATCGGAAATTAATACATTTTTATTATCATAGTGATGTGCATTTCTTGGGAAAAAAATGATTTGTAATTATAATTTTCTCTGTTACTGAGAAACATTAATTCTTAATTTAAAAATAAAAAGGTTTTTTCATATTTCCAAGAATTTTATTAAAAAAAGGGGAAAAGAGTGGGAACATTCTTCTCGATAGTTTATATTTTTTTCTATTCATGGAATGGCTTCTGTCTTGAAAATTTCTTATTAATAACTATTATTAAATAACTGTTAATATGAATTCAATTTTTTACCTCAAAAATTCATTTCATGTATCTGAAAATCGTTACAATAAAATATTGCTTAAGGAATGAATTTTATGTCTGGTGGAAAAAAAATTAAGGCGGCTGGCAAAATTGTCTGTTATTATGTAAACCAAACCATGGTACCATGTGTTATTATGCAAATATATGTATTACATAAGAATTATATAGAAATAGCAAACTATGCATCTTTTTATATTTCATAAAAATATATTTTATATTTGTTTTAATTATATACTTGTGAAACTGCTGAATTTATATAGCATTATTTCTCTGAAGATTTCGAATAGGAAATGACAGTCTTGCATTTTATATCTGGGGTAATTTTTAGCATTCAAGTTTTTGAGGCTAATTCTCAGTATTTAGGCCTTTAATATACATATTTTGTTTCAGTTTACCAGTTATATTGAGAGTTTATTGGAGAGGTTTTTTGGTTATCCTAAATAATAATTATAGTGTAAATCAGTCTGGAGAATACAGCAGCACTGCTATGGTGACCTGGCTATTTTAACACCAGCAGTGAGCCGTTTTCACAGCTTGTAATGTGCTGCAGATGTAGATGAAAATACAGATCCAACATGGCACAGAGCCATCACACTTATCCTGAAGAATTGGATTCTTGAAACACAGGCAAGAGGATTAACTTGCTTACTGAACATGGAAATAAAACTTGAGCACAGTTCTTTACAGACACAAACAAGTTCATTTTGTCCTGGAAATACCACATGTATTCTTCCTAATGGCCATGTAGCTGGGAAAGTGTCATCTTTGAACAGAATGGTATCACCAATTTGCAGGATTGGCCATTTTAATCCGGATCGCAATACATGTAAGTATTCATTGGATCATTTCATCCAGAATACCTGCTTCATTTTCTGCAGCAAAAACCACATGAAATGAAGGTCTTGATGGCTAATACAATCACATTCAGGAACAGTTGTAGTAGTTTCTCATAATTCATTCAAAGTTCACACAGTTTTCTCTTTGCTGCATCAAAGTTACTTGCGTTATCACAGAAAATGTGTCAGGTATGCCTTGCCTTCCAGCAAACCTGTTGAATGCAGCAGTCAATTGTTAAATCTGAGGTAGTTTTTTGGTGAGTAGCTATTGTTGCCATGCAAACGAATAATGTAACAGCTGTTAGTAGTCCATTTACCGCGCCCTTGATTAAATTTTTAAGTTATTCGTCCTGCATAATTGATACTACAGCTGGCAAACGGACATTTTAATTATACTTTAGATTCTGGCAAGTTGCAGTTTAGAAGTATTTGTTTTATATCTAATGCACACTGTGCATTTTGCTGTGAAACCTTTAATCAGCTCGTTTGCTCAAAAAATATGTTAATTTTATACTACTCCATAAGATTTCGCTAAGTCTATTAGGAGATGGAATAATAAATGGATGCTTAGGATTATAATTTATCGTAGAATGCTGAATACAAACTGCCACCTGTAGCAGATCATCTTCAAGAAAATTATTTAGCACCACCGGCAGACTAATTTTGAAAGGTTTCTTGCAACTAAATAACCATATGCCGTCTTTAAAATGTACCTGCTATACCCACAGTGTTATATAATGCCTCAATGCTTCGCTTCATTACAGAGCAGTTATAGACTGAGTTTCACCCAAAGGTTCACACTTGCAATTTGATACAGAGTTTTGTATCTTGCAAATTTTAATGTACCTTTTGCTAGTGATACAACGTGCACGATTATATGATTTGCATGATTTTCGATAAGGATCAAATGCTATTTAAGAAAATACTTAGAGTTTCATTATGTTACATAATTCAGAATTCAGCCAAATTGAAGGGGTCGCTTTTAACTGCATGAGTCATTTTGAGTTTTTCTAAGAGACTCCTCAGGAAGCAAGGTCTCCAAACGAACTTATCAAGAATGTGATGCATTTATATGAATGTGTAATGTGATTATCTAAGATATATGAATTTGTGCTACTTAAATGCTGGAATGATTTTCTACGAAGGCAGAAAAGTCCTTATTGATGAGCAATTTGGTTTCCTGCACAATGCACCAGCTTCTGAGGACAATGGAGTTCATTCGTGAACAGTTACTGCACAAAAGCATGCTGGAAGGAGGGAAAAAATACCTTATAAGGTAGGAGAATTTAATTTATTTGTACTTTAAGTCTGTCCTTTACTAAGTTGGTAGATCTGAGCTATGATCTACTCCAAAGAAGTCATTTATAACTAACTATCAAAATTATTTATGCAGGTACTTTTCTGTAATTTTGTTATTTTCATTCCTATGAAATTTTATTCGTAATCAAATATTAATCTTTTTAATCCATTTCTTTTAATCTCCAAATACTCGGCACTAAATGTTTTCCTTACTTGCCAATGCTGAAATGGAAAGAGAAAATATATATCTATCTATTTTTCTTGAACAATACTACAACTTCAGACATAATTTTTAAACATCTTCACATTTCACGAAGATTATGAATTTCGTGCCATGAAGAAATCACTGATGGTGACAAATATTTGCCTCTCAAAGAGACTCCAATTTAAACAATGATTCAATAAAAACATGCTTATTGCACTGTAAGCACATCAAAACTCAATGTGTACATCTTTTAAATATTACAAAAAGATGCCTTTTTTCTTATATCTCAAGAAACATGATAGAAATTACTCTTAAAACAGAATAGAAGAGCAACATCTTGTTGTTGCCAGAACATAACTACAAAAATCATGCAGTAACAAAATTAATATGTGAAATTTTTATTTTTTGTGTCGAAACAAAAAAATTGTTACAAAAATGTACTGCATTAGAGGGAAAAACTTTAGAAAATCTCTTCCATTATATTTTACTTATGAGAAGAAGTAATTTACAGAAATGTGCGGGCCCAGTCCTTCTTTTATTAGTGAATTAATATGTTAAGGTTGGGGAGTTTTACTTATTTAATCCTAAAGTTCTAACTTAGAACCCCAGGAACACGAACAAGCGAATAATCGCTTAAGTGGGCGAACAGAACACATAAGACTTAAAGAGGTTTTATAACCCTTTATTTCTCAGTATATTTACAATTAGTTCCTACTTGGAACTTTCCACAAAGCCTCCGAAACTAGCTTAACTAAGCTATTTGAAAGGTATAGCCAAATGTATCAGACATCTAACTAGTTGGCCCCTAAGTATTAATTAAATCGGCGAAGCCAAGCAAGGCCTAAGGTATGGCCGAGCATAGCAATAGCTAAGAGAGATGTAGCCAAAAGGCAAACACACGCGAGTCAGGGAATCGGACTCTCTCTCTCTCGAAGTCGGTGAAGTCACAACTTAAAGAGTACTGATTCTCATTTGCATACCTGCATTTTTGAAATTATATTCTGGCAGGAAATTGTAAGCTGAAATTAGAATAAGATAGGAAAGATACAAAATTTAAAATAACTGTTAAAAAACTTAGGATAAACTTTACAAAGTTTTCTTTTTAATTAGTTCTTTTTGACAATTAGACTCAGTTTTCAAAGAGTAGAGCTATTATTAAGATTTATTCTGAATTTTATAAATTGCTTTATGTTGTTCAATGTATTTAATACAGGACTTTATGCACTAAATAGTGGATATGACAGTGACTGCTTTAAAAAGAAAAGAGTTGTTGGATAAAATAGACCAATTCCAAAAAATTCTTTAAACTATCAGGTTCCTGAAATTTCTGAAATCTTCAAAATTAATTTAAAAATCAGAAATTAATGCTTTTTTTTATTAACATAGTAATGCACATTTCTTGGGAAAAATTAATTTGTAATTACCATTTTCTCTGTTATTGAGAAATGTTAATTCCTGATATTAAATATTTCAGAATTCATTGATTTAATATTTATATTTTCTAAATCTGGCGAAACATTATTTAAGAGAATACAGATTCGCAAGAATTTTAAAAAAGTGGAGGAAAAGTGGGAATATTCTTCTCAATAATTTATATTTTTTTCTATTCATAGAATAGCTTTTGTCTTAACAAATTTGTATTAATAATTGATATTAAACAACTGTTAATATGAATTCAATTTATTACCTCAAAATTTTATTTTCTGGGTCCGAAAATCGTTACAACAAAATATTGCATAAGAAATAAATTTTATGTGTCATGGAAAAATTTAAGGAGGCTGGCAAGATTGTGTGTTTATTATGTAAACCAAAGCATGTGTATGTATGCATTATGGAAGGTTTTTTTTTTTTTTTAATGTTGGAAGGGGCCTTTTTTGTTTCAGTTTCTGGTTCAGTTCTTTCTATAAATATATGACTATGCGTAATTTAAAAAAATTCTGTTGTCTTCCATTCTTAAATTCTTCATTTACCTGTGAAATATGTAGACTTCAGAGCTAAGTGTTTAGGAAAAGTCTGTAAATTTTTTTATTCTTAAGTGACTTATCATTTTGCTTTCAAGAAATTTTGAGTCAATCTCTATTTGCTTTTAGTTCTAAAAAGAGAAAATGAGTATTTTGAAAGAAGACCAAGATAATCTTTGAGCAGTATGCATGTGGAAAGGGTCAAAATTTTAGTGTCTTGAGAGGATAAACTTATACATCACTTAGTATGAGGGAGACATCAGTCATGCTTCCTTCAATGCAGACTAAATATTCTTGAAGTGTATCCTTAAAAATCAGCATGAATCATAAGAGAAAGTTGATAAAACATAATTTCCACCAGAATAGCCTCCCACAATTTTGGGTTTCTCATTTTAATTATACAGAAATTTATCATATTTGCATAGATTTATATATTTTGAGCAAAAGGAACATTTTAAAATTTACATTTTTTTGATTTTGTCTACAGCAGTCTCCTTTAATATGTATGAACTTTGCGGCCCTATGTCCATAAGTGCCTTAGTGTCTTGTGTATACATGGATATTAATTAATAGTGTTTGAAGAAACACTTCATCTAGAAAATTGGTCCTTGCAAGTGATACGTTTTGTGTTTCCTCGTTTTTTGTTCTTTTCAGCATCATTGCTCTCTGATTGGTGTGTAATTTGAGACACGTGACACCCCGATGTCTTTTTTAGCATATCAAACATCATAAATTTGTCTTTTATTGCTTGGCCCTGTGTCCAGTTTTCAAGTCGAAGAAGCAACCGTTTTTTTTCTTAATTTAATTGTTTTTTTTTACTCTGAGTAATCATCTGAGCAACAAAGGAATCTCTACTTTCATGATTTTCTCTACTTTCATGATTTTTTTTTCATTTAATTCTTTTCACCATAATTGGTTCCTTTATTACGGCTTGATAATAAATCATTTCGCTGTAGGCACAAAATGTTCACTCTGGTACTTTTGATCTTTTCTATTTTCTTTGTTTGCACCTGAATTAACTAATTTAAATCGAACTTTCACCAAAGAAATTCTCTGCTCTCCTTCCACTGCATTTTTTAAAAACAATAATTGTTTCAATTTATCAGAGTGAGAATTTTCTGCTGTAATCATTGATGCATAATTTCTAAGCCAAACTCATAAAACTTCCTCAACAATGCATGATTCAACAAGCGGAAACAGCATTGCAGCGTATTTGTCACTTGTCATTCCTACTGATTCGAACGAATGTAAATATAATTCTAACTTCTGATACAGCTCTAATATACTGCATTTTCCCTTTTGATCAGTAACATTTTTAATAATTAGACCTATTAGTTCTGAAATATAGAATTTCGCTAGAAATTCTTCCCTGTCGAACCTATTTGTTCCTGTAGCCTTTTTATAATTTTCGGCAGTTGCAAAGAAGCTGTTCACACTATTACGTGGCCCTGCACCGGGTACGGTCGCTTGAACGAGATAATGAATATTGTCCTGGTTTTGAATTTTTTATCTTTATGCATTCGCCGAAATTGTCCTCAAAACGGTAACAAATCTATAATTTCCCCATCGAATCGCTATATTTTTGGTACTTTCGGTTTCCGTTTATTGACATTTGGCAGCACATTGCCAAATGGATTGCTTCATTTGGTGATTGAAAAATAATTCCGTTTCTTGTCTTATTAAATCTTAATTTTTCAACTTTTGCTCATTCCCCTTTCAAACTGATCATTTGAAGAAAATTTTGAATTTAATATTTGAGTAATAAATGTACTAAGTTCAACAGATAAACGTTTTAAAGTAACAAGTTTCGTTTTCGCAGATTTTTCATCAGAAATTTCCTTTTCTTATGCCTTCAAAATTGCATTGACTTTTCCCGTAAAAGACGCTCGGACAGGTTTTCATTTCTCAATTAGCGATTTCATTTCATTCAAGTAAATTCTGTAAAGTCAAAGTTAAATTCTGTAAAGCCTATAAAAGTACCTTGAGTTTTACCGATGACATCCGTTATTAGCAGCTGTTTGAGATTTGCAAGAACTAACCGTTCTTTCTCTTAATAAAGTTAAAATAATTTTATACCTAATATTTCAAAGCATCACGTGTATTTTTAAAATCCATAGAACAGCAACAAACTACAACAAAGATCCTACGGTTGCCACTTTTACAGTGACAAACTATGACAGACAGATAATGGCTAAGGCTTGGTGCTGGCACCCTACGTATAAAATAAAGCAAAAAGTACTTACGAGAAATTTCACGCCGAGCAAAACAAAAACGGACCTGTCGCTATGAGCTGAGTGGCCCGTCGTAATGTCGATGAGGTGGCGCTTAAAAATTAGACTTTTTGTAGGTCTCGTATACTCACGTGATATATAAACCTGAGTTCACAAAAATGAATCACCAGACCAGGGAATTATCATCATTTTTTATTTTGATCTGTGTCATGGACGCCTAGAGTGATGGTCGCTATTGCTAACCCGAATGCGGGGACACCAGCTGGCAATCATCGTATGAATGCGATTAGGCAGCCTTTTAGATCTCTTCATGTTATTACGAACTCAGATACGGACACCTCAATTTCACCTCAACCATCTCCAAATGAACTTATCAAGAATATGATGCAGATTTATGCACTGAAGAACCATCACACTGAGCAGATGTTCGAAATCAAGCACTTTCAACTTCAAGACAACCCGAACAACGAGCTGATGCTGAAACAGATAAGGGCCAAGAGTGAGAAAATGTTTTCCTTAAAAACTCATTGTACGAGCTTTGGTGTGAACCACAGAATAAGAATTTTTGGCAAATTGCAACAAATAAAGTTCTAAAAACAGTAGCAATACTGCTACACCCTGTCCGCCACTCCTTGTCCTGCAAAAGCTATTTCTAAAAAAAACAGAACAAACGATGATCTTGGCCCACTAGCGGCCGAGCGGTTAAAGCCGCTGAACACTGGTAGTTTGGTCCGGGGTTCGAGTCCCGCCGAATGGGCTGGCTGCATGTGCATTTTCATGGTTTTCCCCAGTGTAACGTGAATACGAGCCAGTTTCCCTTAAAAAGTCTTCTCTCGGGGTATCCCTCCCTTTCTGTGTAGTGCCTAAGAGCGGAGCACATTATAAGAAAAAAAAAAGATGATCTCTACCAAGGATTGTCTTACCTTCCAAAACTCTTATCGCAAAGAAAGTCCCAGGGACTCCAAATAATAATAATTAAACTCCCAGTACATCTAATCAGTTAAAAAGTTGGAAATTTCAACTATTAATGCTGCAAATAATACCCCGCTGCCGGCCGTAAATCCCTCACCTAAAGTTCAGACTCCACCCCCAGTATTCATCAAATCTAGAGCTGGTTATCTCTTCCAGATGGAACAGATCAGAAGACATGTACCCTGAATACAATCTGTGAGTTTTTTAGGTTAATCACTGCAAACACTAGTTCATTTTGTATCTGAAATTCAGATCGAATTCAAATTATACACTCTATACAAAACATCCCTTAAAATACTCATTCGAGGACTTTTCTCTGTAACACAGATCAACATCGTCTAGACTGCGATTGAAGTATCTGGAGGATAGTTAAGGCCATAAAATTTTTCATCTGAAAATTGGAAAGTGAAGATGCCAGTGCCTCTGTTGTACATTAAAATCTACAGTAGCCTGAAAGCCGACGAAATTTACAACATGACTGAACTTCTGAAAACAGAAATTAAAGTCAAACACTTCAGAGGATGGAAAGTGCGAGGTTTTCTTTTCAATAGTTCTGAAGTTTGTACTCTTCCTCAGTGTTGTAAAAGATGTGCTGGACCTTATCAAGCCAGGGACTGGGCTAAACTATTTGAAGATTGAATAAAGTATGCCAAATGCCCAAGACCCCATGCAGCAAACTGGCGTTCATATGCAAGATTTCCAGGATAAAAAAAAAATAATAACAAACCCAGTACTCGATCTTGTCTGTCTGTTGGTCCTACACTGAATAATAATGCAAAAATTAGTTCAAATTCATGACCGGCCTCAACATTTACCAGTTCTAGTAAAGTTCGCCCTGGAATTTCATGTTTTAAAGGGTATGCAACAGGCTGTCCCCGCCCATATTCCAAATTTCGTGGCCCCTCAAGGAGCATATTTGACCCAAAATTGTACCCAAATCCTTTTGAGTATCGGTAGAAATTTCCAACCAGGCTCTTATTGACCAGAGCAATTGACTTTTGGCATTCAAAAATGCCTTGCCTCAGCTATGAGTGTCTCCATCTGGTGCTGATGCAGCTTAGTATGTTTTTTAGAGCTTTGCAGCTCTCCAATTTTCTGATTCCCCAATCATTAACATTCAGTACATTGTGAGGTTTGAACTAGCTTGCAAATTATGATTTTTATCGAAATGACAGACAGACTCCGGATTCTAGTGTTAGATGTCATAGTGGTACATGTGTCTTAATCAAAAATCACCTTCTTCCAAACTCGAGGCGACGGTTATCGAAAGTTTTTACTGAAAATTCACCCTTCCTAATCTTGATCTCTGTCTATCTTTCACCTCATAAAATTGGATGGATTGGAATGAAATCCAATCCATCCAATTTTATGATGGAAGATTTCCTGAAAGTGATCACTATTTCAAACAGTATCATTATTGCTGGTGATCTAAATTACCACCATGAGTATTGATCTGATGTTAGGTTTAACTCTGTTGGTTGTGGCCTCCTAAAATGGGCTCAGTGTGCCCTAATTGAAATTATTGTTCGGATTCCCCTACAAAATATGATGCATTGACTATAGTCTTTTTTGAAATATTCCATTTAGCTATGAAATGAGCATGGCTAGCTATTTATCGTCATAGATCACAAACTCATACTCTTTAATCAAAATTCTCCAGCACTCGTCTCAAATTGGGAAGATTTTTGTTTTAAACACAATGGTAAAGGCTTACCCTCTCTTGAAACTAAATCCAGTGATGCTATTGATCAGTTAACTTCAACCTTAACAGATGCTTAGCCTTCGCCCCAATTTTGAGAAACTACCAACAGAAATTAAACTCAAAATTCGTGAAAAGAATAAAGACTTTGGCAAAGAAGCGGGAGTTCCGAACTAAAGAGTGAAGATTTTGTCAAATAACTAGGAGTTTTGAAATGAAGTTAGAACTTTGTACTTTCCAAAATGAGATGCAGGCATCATATGACCAGTACACCCAATCATGATACTCTGACTACATTCAGTCCTTAATGACTTCAGATAACAGTTTTTGGCTTACATCTGCTAGTCTTCGCAAATATAACACATTCTAAGGAGGCAGTCGTGGTGGCCCATACAGACATGGAGAAAGCTGAGATCTTAGCCAATAGTCTCCAAACATAGTTCACACCACATGATGAAGGAGTGTTTGCTAACATCGCAACTTCCTACCAACATGATGTTGAAGAATGTTTTAATTCTCCTTGCAAGAGAGATTTACAGTATACAACACTGAGCGGAACAAGTGAATATATTGCTAAGCTTAAGCCTAGTAAGGCTCCAGGATTGGACTTTGTTACTAATTGCATGATTTAAATACCTTCCCACGAGTTTTATTTATCTTAGTAATGCCAAATGTATGTTACTGCATTGCTATTTTCCTCAAAGCTGGAAGTGCACAATTATAGTGCCTATTCCAAACACTAACCAGTGCCATTCAAATCCTAAAGAATACAGAATCATCAGCCTGCTATCTTCATTATCTAAGGTATATGAATTTGTGCTACGTAAATGCCTGAATGATTTTCTGCGGAGCCAGAAAGTCCTTATTGACAAGCAATTTGGTTTCCCGCACTACGTACCAGCTTCTGAGAACGATGGAGTTCATTTCTGAACAGTTACAGCATGAAAGCATGCTGGAAGGAGGGACAAAATACCTTATAAGGTAAGAGAATTTAATTTATATATACTTTGAATCTCTTCCTTACTAAGTTGGTAGATCTGAGCTATGCTCTATTCCAAAGAAATCATTCATAACTAACTATCAAAATTATTTCGCGAGTTATTAAATTCGCGAGTTCTCTAGAGGTCATTACACATTTTTTACTTTTCTTGATTCGGAAAAATCTTAAGGACTCTACAGTGGTGCCCGAACTAAAAGGTGGTGGATGGTGATTATTTATCAGCAGGATTTGTCGAGTGGGCCCCCTAATCCACAATCGCCCTTTGAAAAGGGGAGTATATAAGGTATTTTCTCCTTCCTTCCAGCGTGCTTTCTTGGTGTAACGGTTAGCACAATCAGCGCGTATTCAAGAGGTCAGGGTTCGAGAGCATTGCACATTTTTCTCTTCTCTTGATTCGGAAAAACCCTAATGACTCTACAGTATAATCTTCTAAAATAATTATGGCACCCTTAATTTAGATGTTTATTAAGAGCCAACATGTAAGAACTGTTCGAAATAGAAACGACGCATTCTTTTTAGGAAACATTCATTTCAGTGTGAAAGAATTTACACAAACTTTTGGCAATGACTCCTCCCGTTCTAGATTAAAAATTATTCCTTGATTTAAAAGATAGGACTTGCTGTGACCTCATATAATTAACATTTCTCATTGTCTAAATGACGTAAAAATATTCTAAAGTAATAAAAAGATGACAAAGCCTCAAATTTTAATCTTCTAGAATTTTCATTATTCTAATAACTTCTAATCCTTACTATACTGCATTTTTTTAAAAACGTAATAATTTATTTTATATTTATGAAGAAACCCAATGGCAAAGGAAATATAATTATTACCGGAGCAATTTTTTGTTCAAATACTCAAGAGCTCATAAGCTGCTGGCAAAATGTACTCTTCATTTCAGTCAAGGCCCTGGCATTTTTTACCTCCCGATAGCATTAACAGCATTTAAGAATTAATATGGCTTGAACCTCAGAAAACTACCATTTTTCATTTCCTAAATGCTACCTGGCTTTCCTACCTGATTCCTGAAAGAATTAGTATGGCCTGAACCTTAGCAAACTACCATTTTTGACATCCTAAATTCTCCCTAGCTTTGTTACTTGATTCCTGAAAGTTACATATATCCAAAGAATTTAAATTTTCTTTCTTAAGGACATAGGACATAAATTCACCTATATACACTCATGCCCATAAAATAAGGATAATTCGGAGTCACGCGGAAATCGAACTCTAAAATAAATATATCACCTGTAAAATCACTACACACATCTTCAAGAATCATATACAAATTTCAGGAAGAAACCAGATGACACCTATGGTACGTCGCAATGACGAGAGTGTAAGAGAGTGATATATAAGGAATACGGGCAAAGAAGTAAAATTGTTCGCAGGCGCTTTATAAGCATTTCAGTGCAATAATCGAATATTTATGACACAAAGGACGCATTTGGATGATTTACGTGGCAGAATTATCGGTCATCTGAAATGTGGGTGTACCCAACTGGAAGTATCAGGCGAACTTGGAATTGTCCAGAGTGTCATCTCCAGGCTTTGGCAACGATTCCAAGATGATGGTAATGTGAGTAGACGTTACAGCACAGGTCGCCCCAGAGTTACAACGCCGAATGAGGACCGGTATTTGGCAGTTACTGCCAAAAGAAACAAGTGGAGCACAGCCTCAGACCTGTCTCGTCAGCTCTCTTCAGCCACTAGTACGACAATTTCAAGGCATACCGTGTACAGACGCTTAGGGCAGACTGGTCTATATGCTCGTAGACCTGTCAGATGCGTTCCACTTACTACAACTCACTGTCGCCTGCGGTTAGCCTGGAGTAGAGAGCATGCATTGTAGACACCGCAACAGTGGGCTTGTGTGATGTTTTCCGACGAGTCCAGGTTTAGCTTGCAGTCTGATTCTCGCCGAACTTTCATATGGAGAGGTCCAGGTACCCGTTACCACCAAGAAAACATCATTACGACACCGTTACGGTGGTGCAGGAGTGCTCGTTTGGGGTGGAATTATTCTGGGCTAAAGAACTAACCTGCATGTTCAAACTGGAACCATGACAAGTCAAATCTATCGGGACGTCATTCTGGAACAACATGGACGTTTGTTTCGGGCGCCATGGGCGCACAATTTGTGTTTATGGATGCCAACGCGCGTCCTCACCGTGCAAACATCGCAAGCGAATGCCTTCAATCGGAGGATATCAACCGTATGGACTGGCCAGCATTCTCACCGGACTTGAATCCAGTAGAGCACGCGGGGGACATGCTTAGCCGACGAGTTGCAGCCCGTCAACCTCCTCCTACATGTCTACCGGAACTTCGGAGAGCATTGCTTTCTGAGTCCCCCAAGATCAAATCGATAATGTGATACTCAGCATGCCTAGGCGTTGTACGGACTGTATTGCATCGTCTGGGAGACATACAGTGTATTAACAATCATACCAACCATGTAATATTGGTTTTTTGTAAGTAGGTTTTTTTTTTGTAATTTGCTTCAGGGAGAAAAAATCGCTAATTTTTTTAATAATATCAAACATATAGCATCTTTTTTTGCTCTTTACCTTTTGTTTAATAAATAAGCTTTACAAATAAGTCAAATTTGTTTTGCTTCTAACTCTTCCTTTGCCTGATTTTGAATTATCCTTAATTTATGGACATGAGTGTAATATGTAAACTTCGCAAATTAAGAAATCCACCGTTGGACGAGTCATTAAAACCTCTTAACACTAGTAATTGAATAGGAGTTCAAATTTAAGCTAATTGTTTGAGTATTTGAGCGAACTGAATGAGTATTTTCATGATTTTATGTGTCAAGTCCAGCTCCCTTCGAAATAGTCAAGTCCAGCTCCCTTCGAAATAGTCAAGTCCAGCTCCCTTCGAAAAGTCTTCCACGAAGTAGTCCCTCCTCTTAAAGAGACTACCCTCGCCTGTTTTGCCTTATCAGGAGTACCACCCTCTTCGAACACACCAGCGTAGCAGCCAACTTCCAGAAGCAAAATCCTAGGTTTCTATTTGCATATTTAAATACAGCTACTCAAGTGAAGTACGTAAATTAACCATGTAGTTTTCCAGTTTTACTGGTATTTTTATATATTTTTTGTAACTTTTTGCGCTGTTTTAAATTTGGGTGTTTGCTATTTGGTCTATTTTTTATTTACTTTTCGTTTTTACTAATCCACATTCAGTAACTAGTCTACCGTCAACCCTTTGTTATGAGTTTCAAATCCAACTATGAGTCTCAAATCCTGTTGTCGATGGCACCATGATTTAACCCTGTTTGAGTACCTTTGACCCTGCTTTGGAACCACTCGTAAATATTTGCTTTAATTGTCAATTAACTGGCGCATTAATCTTTTTTAGTGCTTCTCAACACTATCGAGCTGAAATCGAAGTTTTGAGTTGATGTGTAATATTTATTGTATACAGATTAGCACAGTATGATCTGTTGGATAAATCTTGAAACAGCGTTCGTAGTATTTGATCAGAACAAAGGCAGTTTATAATTTTTACTTCATCCCTATATGTACAAACTCTTGAAGTATGCTGAGAGGTTAAGCAGCTGAGTTTAATTGACAGCGAAGAATACAAAGGAAATGGGAACACCCCCGAATGTAATGAAGACCCAGTAAGCCATGTATGCAACTTCTTGCGACCAGTGCCTTGTTTATACATTGTCAACAATGCCTGAAGCCTGAGGGTTGCCCTCAGCGGATACGAATTAAAATATTTTTTACGCGCTTTATTTACAGCATTTTCGTAATAACAAGTACGCCGTTCCTAGCAAGTGCCATTTGACATTTTTCTAAAATTGGGAATGATGAGTATAATTTGACAGCGAACGCAGTTTATGATATTTGGAGTAATAATAACATAGTTCTATTACTAGGCTCCTCTTGTGTTTGTCTATGGTCTCATGCCCATGTCATACATTTTCTTGAAAGATGTTTTCTAGCTTTCTTGCAGCACATAGTTTTTGTAATTATTAGTTTTATATTTCTAATACATTGTATCCTATTTGTCATACTTATAGTGCATACGGTATAATACTTAAGGACATCGTATAATTATTTTATCATCTATATTGTGCACGTAGTGCATTCCGTGAAGACTAGGAAACTACATTTTAAAAGTTTTGACCTTTTACGGCGATCATCCGTATAATTGCATTAATCTTGAAGTGCGAATCAAGCGAAACTCCTTTGTCATCCGTAAAGGGTTAATTTACATTATAACGTAGCGGTGGTTTGAATCTGATTCTCATTTCAGTTTTGACTCTCAGTAAAGTTACACTAAATCTAATGTACGTTTTTCCTCTCTCAGTTATTATTGCTGAATCAGCTAATGGAGTAGGTGAGATCTGCGCATAAAGAAACGTGCGTGTTGGCTGTTGTAAAAGACATAGTCAGCATTCTGTTCTTTTCTTATTTCTACGAAATTACAAATGTGGATTATATCTGAATTTAATTTACCATTTACTATCATTGCTCATGCTTAACATAAGGAAATTTAAAAATTTGATTAAAGAAATTTAGTTTAAATTTCATTGAAAAAAGATTCCAGAAAACTGCAAAGTTTATTATTGAAAACTCGCTGTTTTCAGAAAAAGATAAAGAAGAAACCGTAAAATAAGATTAAGCTAGTTAAGGTAATTCTAGGAGCATTATATGAGACCTAACTCGGTCTTATATTATATAGCTCTGAACGCTGGTGCTCTCTCTGAATCTGGTTCATTTTAAATATATCTAATTACTGTCGCTTCTGACACTAACTCGAATTAGATTTTTAATTTCTATTTGAAATTTATTAATGGTTCATATTTATATTTCATATAATAATTCATATTAAAAGATTTATTTCCAAAAAATGCAACACATATTTTTTAATATCGTGGAAAGAATGGCGTTTGGCAAAACAATTGTAGTTTCAAAAAAATTCAAAGTTAGAAAGCCAAATATGAAATTCTCCGATATTTTCCGCGTGCTGATGTAAAATAGATTTTAACCAAACATAGCGGGGAGATATATTTCATGTATAACTGAAAAGTTGATAGGATATGATTAAAAGAATTTAATTTCTTAAATTTTGTTCATGAGCAAAATTTCTTCTTCTTCTTTTCCAAGTGAAATTTCTTATTGTGTTTCAGATGTTAAAAAGAAAGCATAACTCACATTTTCTAATGAAATCAATAATATTATCTCGACATTTACTAGTTTGTCACTTTTGTAATTTAGATTCCGTAGAAGCTCACAGTTTGACAGTTAAAAAACAACGATAAACTTTATTAAATTAAATTAAAATTTGCTGTCTAGTTTTTAATTAAACTTTAATTTACACTAAAACATTTGCTGATTCAATGTATTTTATATTTTTTTTTCTTTTCAACTGTAGTTTCCAGCAAGTATCTTGCTAGTATTGTAAATTAAACTTTGGTGAATCATGATGATGAAGGTGATGGCAAAGAAGAATTATGCAAATAATGCGTATCTAGAGGCTTCCAAACGTCAAATTCAACCAAACTTCTATTTTAAGATTTTGTACTACTGGTCTGCTTGAACTTAATGCACTAATTAATAATATTTTTATGAACAGGATGAAAAAGTCTGATAAATAATGCATTTGAAATTATGGTTAAAATTCTAAGCATTAATGAGAACATAACAGGTGAATTAATTTGATTCAATGTTGTAATTAGTGGTGTACACACGTCTCTGATTTGGTGCCAGAAGTAAATGAATTTTATCAATGAGAACTAAAAAGATACAAGGAAAAATGGAAGTTCCAAATGCTTCTAAATAAGCTGAATAATTACTTAGTAAGTTTTATTCCAGTTTGAATTCAGGCCACTGATAATGTCTTCTAACCTTTCACTTCATTATTAGTATTTTTAAAACAACATACCAAGGGCACTAGGATCATTGTTCTCGCTCTTGATATTGAAGCTTTAATGATTTGGGTCAGCACACAAGGAGTCAAGTTAACTCAAATCGAGGAGAATGTTTTCAGTAAATACTCATTCATTTCTTTTCATAAAGTTCACAAACGCAAATATTTACTTTTATTCCTTATTCCGAATTTTCGGACTCATGAAACTGTAATGTAATAATTATTAACAGCATATGCTGTAGAAACATGACTATTTAAGGAATACACTTCTAATCTAAATGTTTTAATATAAGTTTTAGAATATCAATAAATGTTTAGAAATGCAAATAATATTTGAAATTAAATTACAGTGAAATACCATTAAGACGAAATCTCGTTTAATCCGAACGAGGAATGAAGTCCCAAAAATCTCAGTTAAAAAATAATGCTAATAAATTTAGTTAATTCGAGCAATTTGTCTTATAACTTTGAACACTTTAAACAGAATTAAGTAATTTTTGTTTTGAGGGGGTGTACGCTTTTGATTGTTGAAAACACGAATATCTACTCACTTTAATAACAGATTATCCGTGCATACTATACATTTTGTGAATATAATGTCTAATAATGACTACGCCGTTTTATGCGTTGATGTGTGTCTTATTCCTTCAAACAGCACTTCAACTCCGAGATAATCAGATTTTCTTAAAAACGCATTTTTGTAAAATAAGTTACCAAGATTCATTCTCACTCTCAGCATTTGATTATATTCAAAACGCAGCTTCTAGAGCCAGATATTGTATGTTGTAGTCAGCTTTGCAATTAGAATTCTCAAAATTGGAGATTAATTCCATACGTTATTATGTTACCCCCGCCACCAAATGAAGAAGTTCTTTACCCGAAAATATCCTTGTTCACGGCCACCACAGTGATTTCTGTGATTGTTTGTTCAATAATGAAGATCTTAATTTTTTGAGTAATTAATCTTTTTTTTTCTGAATATGCGCGTATGAATGTTATGTATGTATTTTTCCTCGCCTAAGAAGTTCTTTTAGTTTTTCATTTGCTTTTCAGGTTTTGTTTCCCAGTTTCTTTCTTTCTTTTCTTCCTTCCCTCCCCTTCCCTAGCTTTCACAGTTAAAAATCTCTGGTAGTACTCTGACCTGAATAGATTTTCCCTAACATACCGTATGTCTATTACCTGTTTTACTCCAAACAGTAATTAATGTTTGCTATTGCTACCTGCTAACAGGCCATCTCAACTTTTGCTTGTAGCCAATCTGCCTGAAGCGCATGATCCTCTTTCAACAGAGCAACGTATTTCGTCATCAAGCTCAGCAACTACTAAGTGGTTTAAGGCACATGAAATAATAACTTCGCCATATTACCTTGGGCCTTCAACTCTCCTGGCTTCAGTTGAATATCTATTAGATTATGCTACAACTGCTGTTGTAGCATAGTCTAATAGATATGTATTATGGTATGTTGTTTTCTTCATGGCATACGCCTTAACAGAAACAAGTAGCTACTGCAGCCTAAATAGTTTTAATAGTAGTAAATACAGAATATGTTTAGAAAATTGCGGAATGTACTTTAAGCTCTTCAAGACGTATACCAATGTATTATTATCTCTGTTACAGAAAGGTACACCAGAGCAATTATTAGACTGACGTTCCTAACGCAGAGTTAACTTAGATTATACGCTCATACAAGGAGGCCCATCGCTTTAGATTCTGTTTTGTAAACCGTTGAGGGTTAAATTTTAGATACCTGAAAGTTGTTATGGATGTTTTACTTGTAAAATTTCATATATTTAAGTGAAATTATATATACTTTATTTAAAACACATATGTGTGAATTTGATATAGTATTTTTAATTAAATTTTAGGTATCAGCTAAGGAAGTAGCATATAGCTTGCCTACAGCTGATATCATAGGCACTCTTCTAAATACAGCTTGTCCTCTAGAAGTGGATTTTCCGTGCCAACCCCGGAAATACAGAGCTTTTAGTGGATACTGCAATAACGTTTAAACTCCAAGCTGGGCAATGCAAATCGACGTTTTGTTAGCTTTCTCGTTCCAGATTATGCTGACCATAAGTACTTGCATCACATCGTTCTACTTATAACTAGACAGGGTGCAGAAAACAGGCAGCTAGTTATGTGGCTTTCGATTAAACAAACACATAAATAAGTACAGGTTTGATGATAACGATTTCAATGGCGAAGTCATTCCGCAGGTATAAAACATACAAGTTTAGATAGTCACTTCAGAGCAAACAGGTCAGTTAATTAAGTAGTTATTAGATTTTTAATAAAGTAAATATAGGAATTTCCTAAGCGTATGCTCGATATTCTCAGAGATATGCGTAATTTAAAGAGGCTAGCTACAAATTTAATAACGAGCGTTATTTTATTCCGTGCAAAAACCTTAATCACCGAAACCAGCAATAGTTTCTTTGTAGTTACTTCCCAAATTTGGGAAGTCTTAAATTTGAATCTCTTATATGTTCTGAAAAGTGATTCGTTCAATAAATTCAATCTGAACTAGCTCCATGAATTTTTCACGTCACCTTTTTTACTTAACTTATTAAAATATAATGAATATTTCACTGAGTAGATATTTTGCTCAAGAAAGATCATAATTTTTTATAATAACCGAACACTTGCTTCTCAAACATTTGGGGGAAATAACTGAATCCATATACACTGCTGGCCACCGTAAATGCAACACCCTGAAGGAAGCACGCAAAAAACATAAAATTTACAGCATGCATTAGCGGAGGTGACATATGCAAATGATTAGAATTTCAGCGCAGATGCAAATCACGCGCCTGTGGCTCCACTTCAAAGCGTTATTTAAGGCTTCGAGTTTTCGACGATTTCAAGTTCGGCAATTGTGTTTTTCTTATGGTATTTTTTTTTTTCAAAAAGACGATGAATTATGCCTCGTAATAAACAGCGATCATCGTTTGATCAAGTATCCGAGTTCGACAGAGGAAGAATAGTGGCCTACAGAGAGTGTGGATTATCTTTCAAGGAAATCGGTAGTCGTGTTGGACGAAACCAAACAACTGTAATGCGGATATGTGACCGTTGGATGCAGGAGGGTACGACGGACCGACGTGTTCGACCGCATCCACCTCAGTGCGCCACTTCACGTGATGACAGGAGCATTGTACAGTCGGTCACAAGAGTATTTGAATACCGGAACCCCATTCAGAAAAATTCAGATCCATTTTTTGGGTTTGACGAGAACAGGTTGGTTCGACGAGGAATGGTCCATATTTGAATCTGTTACGATACAAAATACTTTTTTTAAGATCAACAGCCAAAATATTTTTAAGATCATCGTTTCCAAGAGAGCCGTTACGATACAAAATATTTTTTAATATCAGCAGCCAAAATATTTTTTAAGATCAGCAGCCAAAATATTTTTAAGATTAGTAGCATTGTTTGCAAGAGACCCATAACCATCCGTTATATTCAGGTGAAGGAGATGTTACATCTTCAAGAGCACAAGCTGATCTGAACGGAAACGCCAACTGTTTATATAGATAGACAATTCATTTCGAAATTCAAAATGGTAAACAGCGAATAAAATTCTTTTTGGGATATTAAGAATTTATGATAACTGTTTCAGCATTTCTTTTGGAACCTGAAGCGAATAAGATTTTTTTTGGATATCAAGAATTTATGTTTCAGCATTTCTGTTCAAAACCTGAAGCGAATGAGATTATTTTTGGATATCAAGAATTTATGATTCAGCATTTCTGTTCAAACATGATTGTGCATATTTATGATACTTTTGGAAAAATGGCATTCAAAAATTTTTCTCTTCAGACATGATTGTGTATATACTTTTGGATTTCTCTTGAAAACTATTGAATATATTGTTTTGAACTACCGATTCGGCCCACCATTTTCTCTTCAAACATAATTGTGTATTTAATTTTGGAAAAATGGGATTTCTCTTCAAACATGATTGAATATATTGTTTTGGATACCTAACATTTTTTCTCTTCAAGCACGATTATGTATATTCTTTTGGATTTCTCTACAAAACTATTGTATATATTGTTTTGAAGTTATGATAACCGTTTCTCTTTAGGCATGTGTTTCTTTCCGAAAAATGTGGACCGAATAACCAAGCTATCGTTTAGAATAATTCTTTTCGCAAAAAATGTTTTTCTTAGAGCATCATCTTCAACAGGGTTCTCAAGAATGGAAGAGTAGAAATGCCTTCAGTCAAAAATGATTCACTTGAAACCCTCTCCGCTTTCCAAAACATTGGAAAACACAAAACGTATTTTCTTTCTATAAGTGAATAAGGAAAGTCATTTGTTTTTTTAGAGTTGGCTGGAAAAATATTTTTCAGAATTTGAGATTTGAGAATATAAATCTGAGAACATCTATTAAAAAAAAAAAAACCTTTTCGTTAATTTTTATAGTGTCCTTAGACATTATAAAATTAACTTTTTCCCTTCTTGGTTTTCTTAGAATTTCCAAGAATAGAAAATTAGTTCTTGGAAGATAGATTTCTAAGAATAGACCTTGGAAATTCTAAGGAAACCAAAAAGGGAAGCATTAATTTTATAATGTCTAAAGACATTTTCTCGGTAAATACGTAGCAAATTAATAAATGAATGCAGGTTTTAGCCTCCATATTTGGTCACAAAATCTGAAATGTAGATAAGATGTTATTTGCTGACTGAAATTTCAAGTATACATTGATAATTTCGATTTATTTTCAATCTAATAAGCTTTTGAAAAGCAAATTTTTCAACCATAACAGCCACGATAATTATACTGCTTTTTTACACTGTGAGGAGTGGTCCGAAAGTCTTATTCTGGGAAAAGATGTACATTTTATATCTATATACCACTTGAGATGAATGAAACTCGCTGATAGTTTATGTCTATGATATTGTTTAAGCATCCATCATATCAGAGTGAACACTCTTTTTTTGCGGCCAAAATTAGGTAGACCATGTTCTGTGCGAAATTTTAAGAAACGTAGGCTTTGGTATCTTTATGAATACATTATTAATAGCTTCTTTCAGTTATTTATTTGTCTGCTACTTTTGTTTCGATGCGTGCCACTAGGGTTTTGTCACATGGCAAGAGGTCGGGATTGCTTTTAAACCACTCGATCTCTGCCTGCCGTCTGAAGTTAAATGAAGTGAATATAATTATGTTATCAAACAGCCATTGTAAATTATCTGAAGTCAAACCCCAATACGAAATCTATACCTATGAAAGAAATTAGGGGCTGAAAAGACTTTCGGGCTACCTTACACTTAGTATTGAGCGACAGCACACATGATGCCTGATTCCAGTTCTTCAGTTTGACCTGAAACTTTAATTCCTCTTTTAGGGTGTAGAAGCTCTGTTGCTGAGACCAGATGCAATAATTTTGCATTTTGTATCATACGCTTTAATACCAGTCTGGTCTATTTTATTGACCCATATCGTCGACATCACGCCTAAACTAGGCATCAGCAAAACAACTGTGCCGAGGAAAAGGTGTTTAACATGAGTTTGATTTTGAGAGAAATAGAATTACTCTCTTTATACACGAAGTCCACAAAAGTCATTACTCCTCCAATGGTTAAAGAGTGAACCAGCCACTTTCCTTTAGAAAATCCTCCACGAAGGTGTCCGTCCCCTTAGGCAGCTAGCCCTCGATTGCTATCTTCCTAAGGGGATTAATTAAATAAACCATTACTCTGCTTTTATTTTCACGACTGTTGGTTGTAGATATATACTTCCAATCACAAAAATGATATAAATGACGCCAAGATTCATGTATTCGCATATTTAAATTAAGAAAAAAGAAGTCTGTGTAAAATATGGATTCTGACTTTTTATAGGTTCCGCGGTCCCTATAGTTATATTTAGGAAAGTTCGCATCTTAATTAAAATAAAATAAGAACAACGTAACTTCCATCCGAACAAATTGACTGAGATATTTGGGATTAATGTTGGAAATCATAATTTAGAGGCCGTCCACAAACTGAAATGCGAAAGGTTTGCATGTGTACATAACTAAAAATAAAATATCAGCTTAGAACATGTGTTCTGTTGGTAAGAGATTAAGAGACGAGCTTTTCTGGGGAGATTATTGTGAAAAATATTGATTAATATAATTTTTTTTAAATTAAGGTCTCATTCATGGAATCTGATAGAATTCGTGTTGTAGAAAAACGCTGACAGGCTTTAGTAACGGTACGCAACTAATTCGTAATATTATCTCCCTTAATTACAAAGCAAATGAAAAATATCTGCAATTTACAGAATTTTTTCGTAGGATTACCAGACTCTGATTCTAAAGTTATAAGGTAATTCTCCCGTTCTCTTTGCATGCCTTCGTGGTGTAGTGGTCAGCGCACTCGAAGCGTAACCAAGAGATCCGTGGTTCGATTTCCGGCGAAGGCCTTGTTCATTTTTCCCTCTTCTGCTTCCAAAAAAAAAATCCTACTCACTCCACATGTGGCGCCTGAGCTAAAAAAGGTGGTGGATGATGATTCTCCACCGCGATGGGGCCCCTAATCACCAGTCGCTCTTTAAAGGGGGGAGTATATAAGGTATTTCTTCCTCCTTCTTCGCATGCCTTCGTGATGCAGTGGTCAGCACACTCAACGCGTAACCCAGAGGTCTTGGTTCGATTCCCGGCAAAGGCGTTTCTCATTCTTCTGCTTCCAAAGAAAAAAAAAATTCCTAATGACTCTACAAAGTAATAAAACTTCATGAGAATAACGTATTTTTTAGACTTTGGAAATTCACAAATTACTTGCTAAAATTCTTTAGTCGGACTAAATGCATTAAAACTATAAATTAAAATCAGTAGCAAATTACAAAACAATATAATTTACTGGACTCTAAGGGGTAAAAATTAACCTCAAATTACTCTCAATGCAAATTGAATAGGACGTCAGAAATCGAATATTTTGAAATTTGTTACTGCTTTCAAATTTTTATTGTTCGGGCGTGAAACTTTTTGTGTTTTATTTCTTTATAATGAATGCAGATGTTTTCTATACATAAGTGTAGAGGTCGGAGGAATGCATAAAATGTTAGGTTTTGAAATTTTTATAAAACTGATTTCCTTAAGTTTGAAAAACTCAAAACATGAATATTTGGGTTATTTACACATTTTTATAATTGAAAGTATTCCTCTGGAACCGACGATTTCGAAAATATCAGTAAGGACTATCGTTAACATAGTACAGTAATACTACTTTCAGGAACTCGGAAGAAAATGCATTTAGCTCTTTTATCAATAGGTAAGACATCGGAAAATAGCTTAGTAAACACTTCTAAAGAATGAAAAACGCAGAATTCGTATACCAGAACAAAAAGGCATAATCATGGCTTTGGTGAGATGCCGGACGTGTGCTTGAATAGGCTAATAATTACATATTACACTCTCTGACGGTATCTAATGAACGAATGCAGATAAATATTTTAATATGAAATAAATTCACTTCCTAAATGAATGGAATTTTCTGATTTTTAGGGATCCTCCATAAGACACGGGGTGGAGAATTTTCAAAGGAAATATTCTGTTCAATTTACATCTGGAAAAAGTATCAAATTGTAATCGAGTAAGCACATTAATTTGCAGCAGTAGTTTTGTCTGGTTTCATGTCTACAGTAAAATTTCAATTTATACTTTTGATGGTACAAAAAGAAATATTTTTTATTCAGCGTTCAGAGAGATTTAAAATAAAAGACATAAGACTTATAAAAATGGTTTAATAAAATAATAGGGATTTAATAAATTTGATTTAAGAACTGCAAGCGCCAAGTTTCGCTATTTTATTTCTTCATTTCAGTTTACTTTAGAAAGTGTGTTTACCTGAGGCCAAGTGGATACGGCCGCTATATACTGGGAGTTAGATTCCTTCCAAACCCCAGTTTAGCTGCTAAGGCTTTTCGGATTTCTCGATATGTAATCTGAATGTCAGTCAGTTTACCTTCGAAAGCCCTCTACGAAGAAATCTATCTATTAAACATGTAAACCTCGCATGGTTTGACAGATTTCATTAAACGAATAATAAAAAATTCCGTAAGAACAAATCCGCAGTTTTTGCTACCACCTTGTTCCAAGAGAAAAACACCTTGTTCCTCTGTCAAAATTCGTTAAATTTCTTTATGTTAAATCTACGCTGAACAGTGGCATAAATATCCCAATTTTTATTTTGAAATAAAAATATAGTTATCTTTTATCTAGTCATTAGATATCAAATAACAAACTATATCTAAATCCGTATAAATACGCTTACAGCTTGGGTTAAAGGTTTTTCACTTTCTTTTGTTTTTTCTAATAAGTTTTAAGTCTTTCTCTTAGTCGCAATGAAGGGAAAAGTAGATTTTCGTAATTAAAATATTTAATCTTCTGTGACACGTCATAAGGTATTTTCTCCCTCATTCTAGCATGCCTTCGTGGTGTAACGGTAGCACACTCGGCGCGTATTCGAGAGGTCCAGGTTCAAATCCTGGAGACAGCATTGCTCATTTTTTGCGTCTCCTGCTCCAAAATAAACTAATGACTCTACAATGGCGCCTGAACTAAAAGGTGGCGGATGATAATCTGTCACCACCAGGATTTAGCGACTGGGTCCCCTTATTTCCAGTCGCCCTTTAAAAGGGGGATTATATTAAGATATTTCTTCCTCCTTTCTGCATACCATCGAGGTGCAATTGGAAGTATACTCCACGCGTATTCGAGAGATCCACGGTTCGAGCACCGCACATTTTTCGCGTTTCCTGTTTAAAAAACCTAATGACTCTACAACGTATTACAAAGATAATCTTAAGGAGAAAGATAACGTATCACACATTTCGATGATCCTGCGTTCCTAAAACTGCATTGGTTAAAGGTAAGAGAAGAACTTTAAAAAGCAGTCCGCCTTTGTCTCACTAAGGGGGCTTGGGTATTAGCTTTGATTTATGCTTCCAGGAGTATAAATAAAAATTCCAAGATTTATTTGATTTAGAATTTAGTTTTAAAAACTTAGTCATGTGACCTGGATAAATTTAATTATAAAGGTTTAGTTATATGACCTAAATAAATTTAGTTATAAATAAAAAATGTTATCTTATTCTCCTATTGCATATAGTAATTATGCCAGATTTCGTCATTTCCAAATTTAGGCTTTTTTTTTTTCTTTTAGATATATTTTAACTTATATTCCCAAGCTTGTAACACATCTTTTTAAGTACTTCGCAATACAGACCAAGTATGTTCAGAATACACAGCATAGAATGGAATAATGTTGATAAATATTTAAAACAAATGCACAGCGAATTTCTTCGCAGCTTTCTTCCCAGCTTATGTTCTACAGGTTTCTTTTTATGGTGCTTTGGCCTGCGGGTACCTGTACAGCTGCACGGGTTTTCTTCTATGGGTTTGTACGGGGTTTTGGCCTACGGGTACCCATACAGCTGCACGGGTTTCTTTCTATGGGTTTTTACGGGGATTTGGCCTACGGGTACCCTCAGAACTATACGGGTACCCGTAGGCCAATTTCCCGTAAAAAATGTTATGGATTTTTAAGGGGCATTTTTAGCAGGGTAGTTGCCGCCATTTGAACCATAATACAAGTTATTATTTTGTTTGACTGCGCAGTTATTGTCGCATATGTAAGCAAGGTAATTTAAATATTAAAAGAAATCGCATAATAAGAAAATAAATCAAAAGAAAAAAGTACTATAAACAAAATCCCTGTAAAAAACCATATCTATCCAGAAACCAGAATTTTATGCGTATCCACAGGCCAAATGTCCATTCAAAAATGAATATTCCGTAGATCTATTCCAGATAAAAACCAGTACACAAAAACTCAAACCTATGCAGATATCCATAGGCCAAATCTCTGTAAAAGCCACTACACAAAAATCTACAGACTAATACAGGTACCCATTGGGAAAACCACTGCACAAAACAGCAGACGAAAACCCATAAACAAAACCAAGAGAATTATACCATAGTGCAGTATCCATACATAGAGCGGGTATTCATATGCAGAACTCCTATAAAAAACAATATACAAAAATAAAACTATAGATCAAATTTCCATAAAAACTAATAATTATAAGCATAAACCAGCAATACACAATTAGCAGTGATAAAATATACAGATCTAAATAGGGGGGGGAGACACACAGAGTAATTTTAAATAAAATTCAATAAGAAGAAACTTAAAAAATTTTTATAAATATCTAGAAACGCGCCTGTCCTTTCCTATGCATATCAGTACCTATAAACATATAAAAAAATATTTATATAAATTCTCTTTGCAAAATTTTAAACTTCCTTTATGTAATTTTGAAAATAATAGAAAGATAATAATCAAAGTCATGATTCACAACCATCCAATGATACTATATGTATATATATTTGATGGTTGCGAATCATGACTTTGATTATAAATATATACACATAATAGTGTATCTCATTGCATATATATGTATTGCGCTGTATTTCAGTTCTTTAATTGGGAAATTAAACAATGGAATTTAATCCCATCAGCTTGTCACAATTTGACACCTAACGAGAAATGTATTGCCAAAGGATGGTAGTACTTTCTAGCATCTGCTTAAATTTTAAGCAACCTACAGTGCACTAAACCAGATTTAAACAAAACTAGACAAAGCAAGCAAAAAGAATGAGGGACTTTATTATTAGAAATTTCACAAAGAGTTTAAATTTAGCATACTTGCTATCTCCTCAAAACTCGCTTACCACTGATCGCAACAACCTGCAGCTTATTATGGCACACATACACACAGATGTTTTGCATGGAATTTGAATCCTAGAATGTAATATAGTGAAGAAATAATAATATATATATACTGTGTCAATCATCTTTTTACAGTACTTTGAACATTGCCTGTATCTGTCAGAATATAAATGAAATCTCAATATAAGAATATAATAAACTTAATAATGCCCAAAATGCAGTAAATTATATTGTAACAAAACAAACTTTCAAAAATTTTCAAGACTTAACAAATACCGATTCTCAACCCACAGTTTGGAAATTGAGGAAATATGTCATAGCTATAATATCTTATTCTGTATCTCACTTTTAATGTTGTATAATCTTCCACAGACTTTATATAAATAAAATCTATAACATAATAAGTATTTATACAACATGTAGTTCTCAACGTAAAAATGCTTAGTAAGTAATTTTCATACTGTTTATATATACATAAAATAATTTATTATTACAAAAGGTTGTTTCGTATATCATCTCCAAAGATTATAAATTTAATTAAAGAGATGCATTATTGGAATAAATTTAAATCAATGTTTTCGGTACAAGGCATTTACATTTCTATTGCAAAAAACATACTTTAAAATCTGTATAGAAATATTATTTTGAACTGTAAAATTTCTAAATAGTAAATTTAAAGTACTGAAAAATAGCTAATGCTATTAACCGTAGATTATATGCTATACAAATACAACTTCGTGCTGAGCATTTCCTGTATTTAGACTGCCAAATGAAATTCATATAGTGCAGTATTTAATAATATAAATAAATCTTCTACACAGCCTTATACACACAGTTAAAATTACTGTCATCGCAATTAAGCAGATATAGCAGATATAATTTCATTTGTTTACAATTAGTTTTTACGTTAATATCTATACAACCAGATAAATTTAATGCAGAAAATTGTAACGAGCATTTCCGCAGTATAACTAATGAGAGAAAATAATGCTTAAATATTATTCTGACTATATTTGAAAGCAATGTTAAAACAGTGCCGATACAAGACTCATGATTTGAAAAGCTTTGGTTTTAACTGTCTTGTAAAACCTTTCAATAACTTATGCAAAATTCATATCCACATAAAAATTACGATACCTAAATCAACTGATTGCACAGTGAAACTTCCCTAAAACGATTAACTCCACAATTCTAGATAATGCCAGTTTCTTGTAGACTTACAAAACTATCAGTAATTTTAAGTACTGTTATTTAATTATGTTCCTGACAAATGTGTCACTGCCAGAGGTGGTCATCTAAGAAAATAACCACTCTATGAGATTTCACTTAATGTAATTTTTTTCCAATAACTAATTCATATTTTATATTCCCACGACTAGCACATTTAATATTGCAGAAACTCTATTAATTATTCACAGCTCTATTTCAAAAGTACTTTATGGATAGTATTACTACTATCCACCAAGACGACATCACACACATCCCATAACAACATTACCACGAGTGGCGCCATATTGTTTTTCTGAGAGCAGGGGAGGGAGGAAAATTTTTCCTCATGTCAGCGTTAACACGGTGAAAAATAATTTGAACGCGGTCGCCTTAAAGAGAGATGGTTGATACCGGTGTTTATTTCTAATATCAGAAATGTTGATATATGCATATATAAGTGTGTATTCAGAGAACCAACTCGTGGCGAAATCACCTCCCTAGGATGACCGCCTCTGAACGAGACCAGTATTTCTGAAAACTTAAGTATATTTTGGTATTGAAACATTCCCTCTGCAAGACGACCACCCGCAAAGAAAATTCCGGAAGTATAGCAGGTCGCCTTAGAGAGATTCATTTCGTAGAGGCAACCTCCTTAAGACGACCATCTCTTAAAGATAAACATATTTCTGAGAACATAAGCATATATTGGTAGTGAGCATCACCTCTCTAAGGCGACCACTTGCAAAGATGCATTTTTATGTGTGGCTATTCGCCTTAGAGAGACTTCGCCGTGTGGGGTGTAAATGATTACTGTTAATGTTTCTGACAAAAGCTTCAAATAAATGAGCATATTTAATAAAAACCCTCTCTAAAACGACCATGTGCGTCTCCAGGTTACTCTGATGGTCTTAAAGAGATCATATTTTCATTCGTAGAAATACTGATCAATTTAAAATAATCAGTAGACAACAAGAATACCAATGAATTTTGGTTTACTGACACCAGTATTAATTTCATTGTTTAGAAAGAAGTCTATTGACGTCAGTTAGAAAATTAGAATAAACCCATATAAACCGACAGAAGATTTACTTGGCATCTATTTCTATTATATTGATACCAGTAAGAAAAACAATAAAAGTCCTTAGAAACCAATACAAACCAGTAGAAAGGTCTGGCACTGATGTTGGTTGTATGGTGTCAGATGATACCAGTATGAAAAACCCACAGAAATCAATAGAAACCAGTAAAAGTCAGTAGAGACCAACAGAAAGTTTTACTGGTTTTACTTCACAGTTTCCTTGAATGAAAGCAGGAATTTTCTACTGTGATAGTATCGTAACTCAGAAAAAATGCAATACATCATTCCAATAATATCAACATAAAAATTCATAGAACGCTTATATCACTAAGCAAACGCGGATCAGCACGTGCATGGCAACGCCGAAAACGGATGTCATTCACAAAAAAATGGATTCATAAAACAAATTCTCCTGTTCATTCAAGAAGGTTATTCATAAAACAAATAAATATATAAATTCATAAAAGTTATTCATAAGTCTCGTGGATATCTCCAGAAGTTTACTAATGGCATTACGTAACAGTGTCCATAGCACGTTGAAAAGTTTATGGTGCCTCGCAAAGTCCAAACGGCACCCGTAAAAATGCATAAGTACCCGTTTTTATAATAAACGCGGTTTTATTCACAACTTCTGGTTTCATGGTTATTTGAAAGTAGCCTGAAATAAGATCGAGAGTGGTCATATATTTTGTATACCTAATTTTCCGCATTTTTTCTTCTATTACCGGTAAAGGGTAAACAGGGAATTTAGTCATGCTATTAAGTTTTCGGTAATCGATCGCAAAACGATAAGATTTTGGATCCGAAGAAGGCAAGTTATTTCTCTTTCTGCATACCTAACCCGGCTAGCATATTCACTATTGATGGGAATAATTATTTTATCCCTTAATACTTGTTTTATGTGGTGTTCTATAATTGCTTCTTTTTCCTTATCATAACAGTACGGTTTTGCTTTACAAGGTTCGCTTGATTTTAGTTCTATCGCATGGGTGACAATTTGTGAATTCCCTGGCTTCTCAGAAAATAACGTGCTAAAGTTACTTACGAGTTGCTCCAGCTTGGCTTTTTCATCTTGTTTTAGATGTTGGAAATCTATGTCTGTAATCTTTACTTCTTCCAGCAGCTCTGGCACTATATCCAAGAAAATGGAATTTTCTGCAAAGTTTATTGTGGCGTTCGGCGACTTGAGGAACTATGTACCTAAAATGACATGGTTTCGCAAATTTTTAGCAACAAAAAATAACACTTTTAAATTTTCGTTTTTTACCTGAACGTTCAGTGATAGCTTTCCGACATATTCACAAACTTTCCTTTGTGCGGCAACAATTTCTGTGCTACAATTTTTAAAAAAACCTGGATTTCGTTTAAAAAAACCTGGATTACTGGTAGTTGGGAATTCTTGACTACCACGGTATTTATATGCAACTTAGAGGGATTTTGCGATGCACAAGGGGTCTGAACCCTGAATTTCTCAGGCCCCTTTATTCGTTTAAATTCATTTTTTTCCCTGATGTTTGCTGGGTGCGCTGGCGGTCTTTGGCTTTACCGTTTTCATTCTTAATTGTTGACGGCCTGTAAGAAAACATTTTCCTCCATTGTATTTGTTTCTCTCTGCGGCCGGTTGTCGGAGAAGTACTGATAGTAACTCTGGGTAGGAAATCTCGAATTTTTTGCTGTTCGCCGGTTCTGAAACTTTACGGCTAATTCGAATAATTCTTCCAGCGTTCGTGGGTTTCTCAGTTTCACGAAATCTTGTACTGCGGGTAATAATCGTGGTAGTATAATTTCATTTACTGCAGTATCGAGCTTCCTTTCATATAACATATTCACTAATTTGACTTTACGCAGGATAAACTCGGTAAGCTGTTCAACTTTCCGTTGATAAAAGCTATAGAGTTCGGCTTCCAGCTTCGCACGATCCTTCACAATCGGGAAGGCCTTCAGGAGTACCACTCTGAAATTCTCAAAATTGTAGGTGAGGCTTCCGGCTTCCCCGAGTAAGAATTTTCCGATCCCTTTCCACCAAGACTTCGCCTGTCTCGGAGGGCACTGGAGGCGATGGCTACTTTTTGCCTTTCGCGCACCGGATACAACTGAAAGTGTGTTTCAAGCGATTCAAGGAATGAAGTGACGGAGATTTTACCATCGAATACTACTGCTGGCTTGATAGCTGCTCGCATTGTGTGTATTAAAAAGCCAAATCCATCCAATGGGCTTGTCACCATCGGGTCTGCGACTTCTGTCTCTTGCAAGGATGTCTGTTCTGATTACTGGCCATTGGATTCGAGTTAGAAGTTCGGGCGCCAGATGTGACGTTCTACACTCCTTTTGTTGTGTAGAACCTTGAGAAGTAGTGATTGCACAGAGGAAGGTTTAAAGCTGCCCTTTATTAAACTCTTTAACTCATTTATAATGCGTCAACGTGACGCTAACATACTACGCCTCAATTTGAGCGGTAACTGAAACAGTAGAATCAAACTTAAAATAAGAGATATTCACAAACAGTAGAATAGGCTCATATAATCCTGTAGCCTACAGCGCGCAAATGAGTCTAGTGGCAAAAAGATAATAGCGATTAAGCCACGTCAACCAGCAGTAACTGCTAAGCAGAAGTTTGAGTATAAGCACGCACGGCAATTTCCCAGACGCGCATTTTTGCTTCCTGCCTAGGAAACGCAACTCGGGACTAATTTGGCGATTTATGAGGTCTTGGCGAAATTGTGACGAAGGGCTAGCGCATGCGCAGTGAGAGACGAACAATCGTAGTTATGTCGTGTATTTTGTAATGTCTCTGATGTATGTAATGTGAGTGTTTATGCGTATGTCAAATATAATTACTGAAGCAGCAAGGAGTATTAAATAAAGAAAAGTGGCGGTTCATTTTTCAACAAAATATAGTTATGCTCCTTTACTTACGGCTTGAGTACGTGTCCAGCTACTGGAAGTAGCACGCGTAATTTCCTCCCTAGGAAATGCAACTCGGTCCTAAATTTGACGTGACACCGAAGCTAAAAAATTAGGTATACACGAAAAACGTCTTTAAGCTGCTTATGAGTTTGTAGGATATGATTAGCAGTG
>KK121529.1:0-42966 GCA_000611955.2 Stegodyphus mimosarum
GAGATAGAAAAGATTTAAATTAAAATAAACTTGGTTAGTTTAACTAAAACCTTACAACCTGATTCCGAAAAAACCTAATGTCTCTACAACTGGCGCCCGAACTAAAAAGGGTGGTGAATGATGATTCTCCACAACTGCGATTTAGCGATTAGGTCCCCAAACACGCAGTCGCCTTTTAAAATGGGAAGTATATAAGGTATTTCTCCCGCCTTCGTGGTCTAGTGGTCTGCATGCTCGACGCGTAACCGAGAAGTCCGTGGTTCGATTCCCGGCGAAGGCGTTGCTCATTTTTCATGTCTCCTGCTTCCAAGAAATCCTAATGACTCTACAAAGGAAATGCTTTATTTGTGTAATTACGTTTTCGATTTTCGATATCAGTAAACGTCGTTTTATGCGATCGCGGGTAATATCATTATTCGGATACTGTAATCGAACTGCACCCTTCTCCCCCCCCCAATTTGTGCACGAAAACATGGAAAATCCATTGCTTACTGGGATCAACGTTCGCTTAGTACGATCAAAATATTACAGAATTCATTTTTTCAAACTGAAGTAAAGTTGTCAAATAGAACTAAAACAGATTACAAAAATTGCCACGTGACAGAGAAATGTCGCCTTATAAGAATTAGATAGCCAAACAGCTTAGTTTGGATTTTACTAAACCATTTAAATTAAGCAAAAGAAGCAACCTTAGTTTGGCATAGATGCTGAGAACTGTCAGACTAAAGTCACTTTTCTCAGGAGCAGAAAAAAAAAAAAATCAGCAGAATTTTCCCCCTTTTTCCTTCCTTTTTGTGCCCCGTGCAGCGGGACCATGAAAACATCTACTTGCTACCTAAGGTTGCTTTTTTCCATGTTTCACTTTTATTAAACTCAAAGGGCGTTAACTCAGAAGGGTTATTAATTTCAAAACGGCATTCTGCGTCGATTCACTTTTCAAACTGTTGCCATTAAATATTATCGCCATGTATTATATTTAAAGAAGCTAAATAATAAAGAATCTGCATGAATGCATATATGTTTCTCGCATTGTGAGAAGAAACAGAGGTATTTAGAGCCATCCCTTTTTGAATAATGTAGTCCTCCAACCGAGCATGGGCACTGGGAAGCCCGAATTTCGAATTTGCTTTATTATCTAATTAAAATTAAGTAAAACTGAACGATTTCAAAACCAAATTTAAAAATCTGGGCTTTGTTTTATTGTAAAAATTTAAACGAGTTTGAGTAACAAACTCAAAGATTTCAAAGCGAGCCATGGCAACACTGTACGGGAATCCAGGGCGCGAGACTGTGTATCGGAAATTCTGAAGATATGCTCAATTTAAAATTATTTTGCGATATTGCCCTCGAACTGTTTTATGGTTGAAGTGCGAAGAACATGATATTTAGTAAATAAAGGTAACACACATAATGTTAAAAAAAATGGCCCTTTGGACGTAATTTAAAATCTGAAACCTTTCACATTTTCATTTTTTAAACTGAATTAAATAAGTGGGCCAGAAAAAGTTAAAATCGCCAAATAAGGTTGAAATATAGAAATTGCTAAATGACGAAGTCGTGTCCCCCCAAGCAGTGGATTTTAGTCGCCTTAATAACTTGAATAATTGTTAGGAATTTAACGCTTGGCCGAATATTGATGGACTCAAGTTGCAGAGTGAATGACGGTAATACCCAGAAACATCATGAATATAATTAGCTCATTAATGAACTTTAGCCTAACTTTGAAGACTGAAGACGTTTTCCAAATTCAAATGTTTGTATACATTGCATTTATACTAAGTTAGTTTTCGATGGCTGTTTTGAAGGGCATTTTTTTCTCATTTCTTTAATGTTATCAAATAGCCCGGACACACGTGATCACTCCAAGGATTGTCTACTCCAGAGTGTCTTAAACTCGGTGTCTGCTGCCTCGTGCAGCGGAACTTTTATGCCAAATCTCACGTGAAATATTTAGTAGTTTTATTTTGACATTCTTACTTTTGCACTTTGGAGTTTTTGCCATTCTCCTATGCCTTTGCTTATTTAATTACTTAAAATTGCTTTCCTGAACTTATGCCATGTACATGCCATGGACTTGTGCCATTTTCATGCCATTCTGTAAACTCAAAGCCATGCTAAAGAAAGAGAGACTGTCTTAAATAGTAAAGCTTTCTTTATTTTAACGCTTATCTCACCTCACTGCTTATCCTGCGACTGCCATATAATGATTGCCATATCATCATTGCCATTCTTTAAGATTGCCATATTTCTTGTACATCATAGCAACTATCATAGCATTGATTTGCCTAGGTATAGTATAAAAATTTTATTTTCTTGAATAATCACCCAGTAGGGTGTTGATGCACAGTGCATCATTTCTGTTTTAGGCAGTTTGCCTAGCATTTAATTTATAAGTAATGACTCTATGTAGTCGATGCTTATTGTAATCTAATTGAACTGGAAATGAAAACTGGGTGTCGCGGGACCTGCAGCAGGGCGTCGTCAAAAATTTTAGCAATTTTGGGATTTTTTTTAACTTATTATAATAATTTTACAATTACCCAATATGTACCTGAAACAATGTATCTGAAAATAGATAAAGATAATAGAATACAAACAAAGAAAAAACGAAAACGTTTCGACGCGTTCGTTTTATGATATAAACGTTCATTTTACTTGCTTTGCACGCGACGCTGTCATTTCTTTCTGTTACTTATTTAAAATTTTCACATTGCTCTATGTCTTAAAATTAGAAATTAATGACCTAAAGCTGCAATACAGTCAAATACCGAAAATACGCCGACCTGAAATCCGCCAACTCCTGATATCTGCATTGCCTCTCAAGATACAAACATTGAATTTACAGGTTCCAGAAACCGCAGAATGGAGAATGAAATACCGAAGAAAAAATATTTATCCGATAATGACGTCATAATTACCGAATAATAATGATTCTGTGTTAGTGGCAGAAAAAAAATCTTACTCCAGAAGAGGTTTTTAGTATGGATGATGTGTTCAGATGAGCCAACACAGGCACATCAGATGACCGATGATGAAATCATTGGCTCTGTTTTGAAGTCGCCACGGCAAGAAAACGATTCCGACACAGACAATGAATTTGATAGGAGTGAGAAAATATCTTTTAATGAGGGTTTGGAACATGGTGAAAAATACCTAAAATATTTAGAACAACAGAGCTGTGTCACAGAGCAAGAGATTATGACCCCGTAGAATTTACAAAAAAAAACTTACTCTAGAGTACCTAAAGTTTAAAAACAAACCTTTATCAGAAAAATGTTTGAAACAAGTAAAAAAAAAATGAAATATTTTATGCTTTATTAGTATCTCTTATTTTTACACGTCTCTATTGTATATGTCCTTAATGCTTTAAAATATTCCTACAATCACTATTATAAATGAACAATATATATATAATTTAATGCATGTAATAAAATAATGTAATAATGTATATTATTGTACATAATAATTTAAGTAAATGTATCTAATATGTCTTACTTATTAAGCACTTTTAGTCTGAATATTATGATTTGGCTTTTCTGTCCTGAAATCTGCAAAATCCTAAAATCCGCACAACTTCTGGTCCCAAGCGTTGCAGTTTCTGGACTTCTACTGTATCAAATTTGATTTCTTCAATAATAATAATTTAATGCATGTAATAAAATAATGCAATAATGTATATTATAGTACATAATAATTTAAGTAAATGTATCTAATATGCCTTATTTATTTTGCACTTTTAGTCTGAATATTATAATTTGGCTTTTCTGTCCTGAAATCTACAAAATTCTAAAATTCACACAACCTCTGGTCCCAAGCATTGCGGAATTCTGGACTTCTATTGTAGTATATTACAGTGCAAAGTAAAGAAACTGACAGTTTCACTGACGCATGTGTCGGATTTGCGCAATGCTTACGCAGTCCCACAAAATTTTCGTAAATATTACGGGGTCCTGGTATCGCGAAAAAAGTCTCAGAGATAAAAAGAAGTCGCCACTCAAAAAAAGGTTAAGAAGCGCTGGTGTACTGTAATAAACCTTTTTCATTCTTTGGTTTGCTTTCGAATAACTTTCCCACATGAATGGTAGGGTAAAAGGTTAAAAAGGTTATTAGTTTTAGTTTTTTGGCATTAGTGAACACGCATCAAAGTTTTCTAAAGAAAGATACTATATGCGCCATCATTGCTGCGTTACGAATGGCAGGGGACAAAGTTGATGTGTTTTTTTCCGATTTGACCGAATGTGTTATCAGGACTTAGCATTCTGTGTGTATTCTTTGAGAACATGGTAAATTCTGTGATAGGTTCTTATCCTTACGTTCTAAGTCCTGAACTGGAACAGGGAGCGGAAGGTACGCTATGTTCTGATGTAACTGCTGGGCTGGAGAATAACTGCACGTGAAGGGATTTGAAATCCTCTTTTATTCAATTACTATTAAATACAAACCTCCCAATTCGGGAGAGATACAGAACGTAACAGACCACACTTTGGTCAAACTTAACAATCAAATAAATTTAAATAAATTAAAATAGAACTTAAATTAAACGTTGCTTCGCAGAGCAATTCGCGGAAGTTGGCCTCTACCGAAAAGGGTGCGTAGCAAGGTATACTAAATACTACCGCACTTTAATTTATTTTACAAAGCAATCACGTAGTAAGCACTATGGCTTATAAATTTAAACTGCTAGCTGGTCAGGCAAACGTTGAGCAGCGTGACCGTGATCTGAGGCAAAGCTCTCACACATCGAGAGGTTTCTACCTCTGGCTTACATAGTGCTTGGCTGAACTTCAAAAATTAGCATAAGCTAAAAACGCGCGCTTCTTCTGACAGGAAGTTGAAGCAGAGAGGAGATAGAAAAGATTTAAATTAAAATAAACTTGGTTAGTTTAACTAAAACCTTACAGTGTCTGCATATACGTGTAATTTGTTTTGTCTGTATCTCTTCCTTCAAATCCAATGAAAAACCCAAACCCAACAAAAATGAATAACGTTATTTGCAACCGCTGTGTGAAACAACTCGCTTTGAATCTTTCCGGTTACGGAGCACACCACACCCCAAATTTTTTCTCTACAAAAGATATACTACATGCCGTTTCTAGTTAGAAACTATACTTTCTTCATCAGCGCATTTCGACTATTGTCATATTTTTTCTAAATTTAAGAAACATATCTTGAGTTAGTTATTTCCGGAAAAAAAAAATTTGAAAGCTTTCAGATTTTCTATTACTATTATATTTATTTTTCAACGTTTTGTTTCTTACCTTTATTTATTAAATATCATGTTATTCGCACTTAAAACACATTAAACTCAATTCAACAGCAATAATATCACAAAATATTTAAAAACAGCATATCTTTAAAATTTACTACACCTTCATTTCTTTCCGTACAGTGTTGCCATTGTTCGTTTTGAAATCGTCTAGTTTGTTAATCAAAAATTCGTTAAAGGTTTTGCAAAATTTGTGACAGATAATAAAACAAATTCGAAATTCAAAATTCGGGCTTCTGAGTGCCCATGTTCGGTTGGAGGACTAAAAACTGGATGGATCTAGATACAATTGTTTCTTCACAATATGAGAAACATGATAAACATTCATGCGCTCACTGACAGTCTTCATTACTTAGTTTCTTTAGCTGTAGTGCATGGCGATAATATTTGGTGGCAATAGTTCGAAAAGTGGATCGACGAAAAATGCTGTTTTGAAATCAATAACCCTTCTGGTCTAACGACCTTTGGGCTAATAAATAAAATGAGACTCTTTAAAGCATTTTATTGACTATATACTGCTAAGATTGCATAACGTTGGCAAATGAGCAGTGTTGGCGCATATAGTATCTTTTTGTAGAAAACCTATTGCCAAACGTGTTTACCTATTGCCAAACGATTAAAAATAAATAAATAAAGGTTTAACACATTGTTAAACCTTTGTACATTGTTAAACGTTTTCACATTGTTAAACTTTTTTTAAGAACTGCATCTATTTCTCTTTAACAGTTTAGTTTGTTAACGAAAAACAGATAGAGCAAATATGAAATAAAAATGTCTTACGTTTTTTCGAATGGGAACAGACTCGAATTAAGGAGAAATGACCCATAATAGCATATCGAGACTAATAGCCCTTTTGGGAAAAAAAAATTGGGCACAGGACATTTAGTAATTAAAAATTCAACTATTATTTTAAAAAAATGTTTTTTGTAGGTAAATACTGTACTACATCTATTACGATGGGTGAAATTAAGTAAAATTAATAAAGAAATTATATATTTTCTATAATTTGTATATAGAGCCCACCAGCGGCCGAGCGGTAAAGACACTGGTAGTTCGGTCCGACGTTCGAATCGCGCGAACGGGTTGATTGCATGGGCGCTTTCGTGGCTTTCTCCTTGTGCAACGTGTCTACAAGCCAGTTTCCCTTAGAAAGTCCTCCATGAAGGCATCCCTCCCTTTAGGCAGATAGCTCTCGAGGCTTTGCTGTAATCACATAACCGCAATATTTTGTTGTTTTAATTGTCTTGCCGTTTGAAAATTAAAGTTAAAAGAATCTTGGAACATTGCGATCATAGATATGATAAAAAGACATTTCTGAGGTTCTAGTTTTTCTAGACATTAAGGTTCTAGTTTTTCTTTGTTAAAATGGGACAAAAAAATTCTGAATTTTTTTCTTAACGTGAGAAAACTTATAACTTCTTTTTCCAATCGTGGAAAATTGCTGAGAAAAATAAGTGTAAAGTAAATATGCGTGAAATCTACTATTCAAAATATTATTTCGAAATACAGCAGAAAACAATTTGTTTAAAAAGAAACTGCGAACAAAGCGTCCAAGGCATTTCAATAACCAAGAAAGTTGGATCCTTAAAAATGTTATTAGTAATCCTTAAAACCACAGCAGTAAGACTGACTGTAAAAGCTCAACGAGTATTTAGAAAATATGCTAATCAAGAGACCGTTGGGCATATTTTAAGGAAATATAATTTCCATCGGCAAATAGCTTGAAATAAATCATTGCTCAGTGAAGTGAAATGAAAGGCAAATTTTCGCTTCACTAAGATTTGTTTTAAAAACCTTCAAGGTTCTTCGTATTCAGTTAGGCCGTAGGATTTTATGTTAAAATTAAACACTTTCTGTGATTTGAAATTTTACTATTACATCTTTCTGTAGTCCCGAGCAAAATTTTAAGTAGATGGTCTGAATGTTTTAGAATTAGAACTTTGTTGCAGTTACGTATTATCGCCAGCTCTGCACAGAATTTATTCCGGCTTTAGACATTTTGCTAGCCGATTTTTCAGTATCAATGTTACCGTTAAAATATGAAATCCGTTATTTTGTAGAGTACCTAGTCATTCCATGAAATAACTGATCTAAAAAAAAAAAGTGTTAAAGTGTCCGTTAAAGTGTAAAACTCTCTTGTATTTCATGATTTAACTAGTTATTTCATAGAATAACGATCTGCAGCCCGTTAAAGTGTAAAATAATCTATATCACATATCTCGCTTTTTAGTGTAAGGCACATTTACGTTTCGTTTAACAATATGGAATTTTCGTGTAAAACCCAGTGCGTCGACAAAAAATGTTTCAGCTTTAGAAATAATGTTCTTTGTAATTCCAAGTGTCATTTTAGTAAACCTCGCTGTAACAAATGATTTTATGGTACGTTTCCATAAATACCATTTATACGCCGCATAAATTAGATAAATTGCTTCTTTTTCATTTTAATTGTCTGTCGTTAGTTTATATATAGAATATCTAGTTATTTCATTTTAGATAAATTGTTTATTTTACACTTTAACTGTCTCTCGTTAGTTAATTTAAAGAATACCTAGTTATTTCATAGAATAACTATTTAAAATGTCAAATTATTAACATATTACACACTTTAACGGACACGATCAGTTATTTCTTGGAATAACTAGGTATTCTATGAAATAACTGCATTATATACTTTAACGGTAACATCAATATATCCGGAATAAAAACTTGAATGGAGCTACAGAGTTCTCCTCTGTTCTTCACTGTAAGTCAGAAATGTATACGAGGATGTACATGGTATTAGAATAGAGACAAATTATAGAGAATGCGAAAAGTTTTGAAGTGTTTTTTTATGTATTATTAAACAGTTTAATACCATCAGTATACATCATTTGGAGATTATTAATAACGTACATCTCCTTATAATTGCAAATTAAATTATAATTATCATATGAATTTAATAATCATATTTATTTGTTTATTAACACTTCCTTATTACATTATTTTAGTCTAGGAATTTCCTTCCCCCCGGAGCAATACATATATGTAAGTCACGAGGCTGAAAAGCACTGCTATAAATAAATAAATAATCCTATCCAATTCCAGTTGAACAGTACTAATTGTTTATGGAAAGTATCCTAGTTTTTGAAAAAACTTAGTATCATCGATGATGAAATTAATTACTTAATCGTTTTGTGTGCTCATTTAATTGAATATGGCAAAGCATATGAGGGTTGGAGAGGCATGTTTCATGGAGAATTTTCTAGCGAAAATGGGCTGATATTTAAATTACCTTAAGGAAATTCACGAAAATACTTACATTCAGCGGTAGGCTGTAGGGCTCATCCAATCCATTTGTTAAATTTACATCTAATTTTCAAGTGCCCTCATTTTTTTTGGCTAGTTGATTCATTCAAAGGAAAATACATGTTATTCACTGAACTTCCCACGTTAGTCTGAATAACTTTTAACTCCATGAACTGTATATTTCTGTGACAAGGAGAGCTTGTCTGACTATACATTAAGGGAGCTTGTGGCGAATAAGTTTATTCGCTATTTTATGTAATTTCTGCGATATTTTGTAATTTTTGTATTTTTGTAAATATAAACTTAAATTTTATTTTTTTAAGATATTTTCTTTTTATTCACAAATATTTGTATTTTTTATTTTTCAAAGAAGTGAAACTCTTAATTAGATTCTAATACCTCGTTTTCATAAGATTGTCAGGACTGAGTGTTCGGTGCATATTCTTGGCGAACATTTTCGTGAAAACTTTAAGTCCTGATAAGTCCGATATCTTAAAAATCTGATGTGTACAGCACATGACTTCCTTGTACGGAGTATTAAATTATAAGCATTGTTTTCCTGCCCTTTCCTTTAAACTTGTCAGGACTGAGTGTTCGGTGCATATTCTTGGCAAACATCTTCGTGAAAGTAATTAAGTCATAAGTCCTGATCTTGAACAGGGAGCTGAATGCAGCTATGTTCTGTGGTAGAATACTGTGAATAAGTGGTAGAAGAACTACACTTCAGAGGGATTTAAAATCCTCTTTTATTAAACCACAATTATGTACAGCCACTTCCCAGCTCGGGAGGGATACAGCAAATAATGGCCGCACTTGGGTCTAACTTGAACAATCAAATAATTTAAAAATAAAGTTAAATAGAAATTAAGTAGTTGTTGCTCACACAGCTATGAACGCGAGGTTGGCCCCTATGCTAAAGGGTGCGTAGCAAGACTTTACTAATACTAACGCACTTAGAATTACTTCAATAAGTAATAGCGTAACAGCGCTACGGCTTAGAATTTACATACTAGCTGGTTAGGCAAACGTCGAACAGAGTAGCAGTGGTCTGAGACTAAAAAGCTGTTTCACTCTGAGAGGTTCCTACCTACCATTTAAATAGAACTCGGCTCCACTTCAAATGAGCATAAAGCTGAAACGCGCGCTTATTCTAACGGGAAGTTGAAATAAGAACAGATAGAAAAAGGCAAATTAAAATAAAACTTTGTTAGTTTAAACTAAAACCTTACAAGATAAAGTACGAAACCTTTGTAAAAATTTTCATTGCTCATTGTACAGTGTAGTTCAGTGACCGTATTAATGTGCCATTTTTTTTTAAATTTAAATGCTTCAAGAATAATTAGAAAAGGACTTAGTTATCTTCTTATCCCTAAATTCTTCATTAAAAAAAACTGCATTTTGAGCTATAATCAGGTGAAATAATTCTCTAAATATAATTCAGAGCAGAAAAAAATAAGGTAAGTAAACGGCTTGGAAATGGAAATAGCACTGCTAGTCTCTTTAACAAATAGGATGAAGCTTACAAAACGTCCACGAAGCGAAGTATTTCCATAGAATATTTTATAACTCGCTATGATTAAATTGCACTGAATTACACTTTATAAGCGAAGTGTTTTACTTTAAATTATATGTGTAATAACACTGGTAATTACTTATATGTGCAACTTTAACTTATATGTTACTTATATGTGTAACTTTAACTTATATGTGTGGATGTGTGTGTGTGGCTCACTAGCGGCTGGGGCGGTAAAGTCGTTAAACACTGGTAAGTCGATCCGGAGTTCGAATCCCGGTGAACGGATGGTTGTATTGGCAGTTTCATGGTTTTCCTCATGTGTAACATGTATACGAGTCAGTTTTGCTTAGAAAGTCTTCCACCGAGGCATCCTTACCCTAAGAAAATAGCCGTCGAGTGTTTTGCTTTAATCAAACAAACCAGACAAACACCTCTTTTGAGCAAACGAATACATAAATACATTTCACAGCTCTTGTAAATTTTATTGTTCAAACCCACAACCAGCTTAATCCATTCCAGTTTACTGCTGAACTGAAACCACAAATTATATATCAAGTTTCAGTAGTAATGCAAATTTGACATTTAGTTTAAAAAAAACATTAAATTAATACTTAAACTATACATTTCTTTTGCAGCTTTAATGATCAACTAAAGATGCTACATAAAATGTACATATGATGATTATCTGAGATATTTAAGCATCTGTAGCATTATGTTCATAAGGATTATCATACAAATTTATAAAAAAACAGTTTCCCAACATACTGCAATGCTCATTGGAATACATACCAATTTTCAATTTACACTTAGAACAGAATACGCATTTTATCCCCTCATTATATGTATGGTTACATTTAAGAAATTACCTCTTCATCATTTTCTTTAATTCAGAAAAATGAAAATCTTAAACAAAAGATTGAACTGATTTCGTATCTATATAAACTACAATACATACACATCTATTGTTTCATCAGAAAGAACGTTTTTAACAGCTTCTCTAGCATATGGATCCAAGTCCTTTTCATACTCATGTATAGTTCGCTTTGGAGGTAAAACAAAATCTACTGCAGTAATATTTTCAGGCTGAAAAAAATTGGCACAAAATATATTATATATATATTTTTTATCAATATTTTGTTATTACTCAAATACAAAATAAAAACTGACTTCAAATCACAGATGTCTGTGAGATGCATTAAATTTAATTTAACAAATGCAACTAAAATTATTAGATTACCAAAGCACTACTGTTAATAACAGTTACAACAGCAATATGATTTTCCAATTTAATTTAAGGCTGCATGCATGAATCACCAACTGCTAAAAAAATTGGATCTCATGTCATATATATCCCAGACAACTGGTACATTTCCGTTTTCAGGCATATAGAGCTGATATTTAAAATCAAACTTTGAAAGCATCTCTTTTTTTATATTCATGGAAACTCGGTATCAACATCAAGCAATGAAAATTGGCTTGTTAGATACATGTATGAAAACTTACAGTGGGGTAGGGATTATGAGATCTATAATCTGTAATTTGTGGTCTCCAAATAAATACTGAAGAACGATCATTTGCTACAGTTTCTACTATCCAGGAAATAACTCATATCCATCATGAGACAGAAATGTGCAATTACGAAAAAAAAAATGCTTCTTACAAAACTGTCTTATATAGGTTGAGGAATTAATTAGTTCTTAAACTGTTGGAATATCAAAATTTCTAAATGAACAGTACCTCAGATATCTGAAATTATGTATTTATCAAAACTGTTTAGCACACACTATTATGGGCTCCAGCATAACAAGATAATTAATGCATGTGCCTGTGTTCACATAACTTTTGCTGCAAGATTATCAGTAATCATGTATGCCATTTTTCTTTCAATATATGTGAATTTTGCAGAGTGGTCAAATGAGCAAGTTCTGTTTGCATAAGCAGGTAAATAAATATCAAAACAACCTGCTATCTGTCATAAAGAAAAAACTTCAGTGAACAAAACTGAATTGACTCACACATATGGTCTAAATTTTACTTTGTTCAGCATTTGTGAAACTAGATGATAAAGACTAATACAAGTTCATCAAATGATTCTGCTCTGAAATTTGAATTAGCCTCAGAGAGTTTTAAGTTCAAAATTTTAGTATACAAATCTTTTTAAATCCATTTAACAAGACATAGCTATTAAAATCACCATTACATGGACTTTACAGAAAGAAAAGTTTGTCCTCTAAAATGTACTTGCTGCACACCTAAAATGTATTTAATGCATGAAATCAAGAAGCAGGTAAAATATGGATTGTGTTTCTGACATATTAGAATTTACTTTTGATTACATAGCAGCAGAATTAAAACATTAAAATAAGCTGAATATAATTTACTTTTGATTAGACAGCAGCAGAATTAGAATGTTAAAATAAGCTGCAAGAAGAAACAAGGTACACATAAAGTGTAATTTTATTTCAGCTAAGATGGATTTTATTGATGCTGCCAAAATATACCAAAATAGAGTTTTTATGATGATAAAACATGCATTAGTGCAATATTTCGTATTAAAATTGTGCCAAGATGCACTGTATATCTAACTGCAGCAAATAACCTTCGAAAGGAATTAATACTCATTTTATAAATTCAAACTACACAAGCTACACCGAATGTCGTAGGAGAAATATGTACACATAACATCCATTTCGTCTAGCAACATTGTCTTTGGTTTCATATAAAGGTGAAATTTTCACAAAAGAACTAATGTGGCAGATATCTTACTGGGTTCTAAATTACTTCAAATAAAATACAAGGCCAAAATATAAACTGCTTAAAACAAGACTGTTTTTCAGAATAGTCATTATGGAAAGTACCTGTATCAGCATGGAATAAAATTCCCAAAACTATGTCAATAAATAAATCTTAACTGTTTAAAAAATATGACTCCTTAGGTACAAAAGTGAAAATCAGCTACCAGACTGAACCTATCATTGCTACCTTTGATTTTTCATTTGATTCAATATAAGACATGAAAGTTAGCGTATTTTTACATTTATAGTCAAAATTCCATACATAATACTATGTAATAAAAGGAAGTAGTTAATTTTAATAATTGTAAATAATTCTAAACTGTTCAAATATCTTTCATTAAAATACTTTGCCAGCAAGTGTTTCTAACATTGCTAAAAAAAAAGAGAGAGAGAGAGAGAAACGTTCTTAAAAATCTGAAATCTGGAAATTATTAATTTCAATCAGAATGCATTAAAAATGAAAAAAAAAATGTTTTTTTAATATTCACATATAACATAAATCATCTGAACAGAAACTCAGAATTAACAGCAAAAACTGATAATTCATTAAATAAAAATAGGCAAAAATATATGAAAAGTTTGGTTATTCCATAATAAGATTCATGGGTTGATTAACCAATAAACCATTGCAAAGCACTCATGAAGAGCTTTCTGTGGAAGTTTTACTCATATTTACATTATGCATGAGTAAAACTATTAACCATCCTATTGTCTGCTTGTTCAGTTACCAGCAAGAACTCAGATAGATTTAAAGTATGCAATTAATGGTAAAAACTCATTTCAGATGAAAGTAACTCAAATGCTACCAAAAATATTTCATCACATTAAACATAATTAACATCAACCGAGTAAAAAATATTTAAGTAGTCAGTCTTACTTTGTAACGTGATACCAAATTTTGTTGTTGATTAGTTCTCATATGTGCCATCTTCTGTGGATACAGTGCCATGGGCCGCCGTAGACTTGATAATGGACGCTCTGATGGATTAAAATGACTGTACGTCCTACAGAAACAAGATCCTTTTGTTTTAAGTTAATTCATTACTATAAATAAAATTACATATATTTGTGTCACAGAATTTGGTATTGCCACACAATATAAATAAAGTGTAAAAAAATTACACATACACTTGAAAAAATTGTACTTATTTTATAGATATAATACCCAATTTATTAAATTTTAAATGCACTATAAAAGGTATAGTTTTCTGACATGATGTGCTATTTTTCACAAGAATTACTGTACTATTTTGCATATTATTTTATTTCAGAATTTAATTGGCATAGTATCTTACATAATCTACAGAGCATATGCATTACTTGAACACCACCAAAATTTGAGAGTAAAAAACAAGTTCATAAACGTCAAGGAGAAAAAACATGACAAGATATAAAAACTGTCACTCAGAAGCATAACTATTCACACATACTGTTATTTATGATCCTTTGAATATTAAGTAGTATTACCTGCAAACAATCAGCATATGGCATGGTCAAATAAAAAGCCCATAATAGCCCACAGTAGATATATACACGGCTATTGCTACTGAAATAAATGTGCATCACAAACTGAATGGAGCTCAGATGACACAATTATCAATGTCAGCCAAGTTGGCCATTCCATCCATAAGATTTCTGGAAAATTCCAGGTATTAAATTTAACAGTGAATGATGTAGCAGCAAAATGAAAACATGGGGAAGTAATAAAACTCTCAACTTTACAAGCGAAAAAAATGACATGATTTACCTCCAATAACTGGTAAAATCACTCAGGCCTCATTAGAAGTTATAACTAGACTTTCAACTGGCTTTAGGAAGCATTGTCAGTTCTTATGTGCCCCATCAAGAGATGTTTACATTTGCATACCATAGGTGAGTTGCAGTGCATTTAAAGGCTCATTCACACAAGTATGCTCACAATATAATTGCCCCAATTTTTTTTTAGGCTGGCATAAATTTGCATTATGCAGACAACATAAACCAGACTTTGCTCGTGTTCAGCATTTTTGTCCGCGATATCAATAAAAAGCTCAACAGCTCACTGAGTTCTTATCACATGTTTTAATCAGGAAAAACTTGTTACACTTTTCAATATGGCATCAAAACCACACAGCAACAAGTTTTGTCGAAAGCGATCGTAATTGTCCATGTCCAATAAAATAATCAGCACTGTTTATGGCACCCTCAGTTCTCTCAAACCATTTATTGGTAGAAATTTCAAATTCTCATATTAAAGGGGGAAAACTGCATATTTGTAAAGTAATAGTCCGACCAGTATATCCTTATGATACACCTGTATGTAACACTATACGCAAAAGGAACCTAAATAAAGCAAAAGGAACCTAAATAAAGTACAATTTCTACAAAATCAAATTCTCTGCCTAACAAACTTGTAAGTATTAAAAATATTCACTACTTCATGTGTAACAAGAAACTCTATAAATATCTGAGTATCAAATACATCCAAAATTAACTTCTAAAATAAAGCAGCTGACTGTGAGAAAGTATTCAATAAAATACAGATAAGAATTTTTTTAAAACAGTTACAATCTAGGCCATATGACAATCATTTATTGAATATGAACTAAATTACTTCTATTAACTAAGTGACTAAGTGAACTAAGTGACTTCTATTTGTTTCAATATTTTCTCCCAGAACAACTGTCACAGTTAGCTGAGTGGTCAGCCTGCAGGATTGCAAGGGAAAAGGTTGTGAGTTTGCACTTCACACATAACCACTGTAATTCAAAGCTTTTTTTCCACCTCCGCAAATTTCAATTTACCAGTAGCTTTTCTCATTTTTTGACATGTTTCTTATATTTAAACATGAATCATTTTATTCTTATTTTATCCATCATTATTATTTTTTCAATTCTAGTTTATAAATACACACTGTACACAGAAATCAGTAATACATTATATAATATCTGATCCTCTTGTATAAGTTATCTTTTTATTTTTACCTTGTTCCATATTTTGTTCTGAATATAATTTTTCATGAACTGTCCAAAGTTTGAAACTCATCCTAAGTTCAAAAATAAAAAATATACACCAATAATTCAATTACTTACATTTTAATTTGACAGTATCACAGCCATCAACTTCCAACTGATGACAAATATTCTGTTTTAGGTCGGTGAAGATATTTATTGTAAATAACAAATGACAACAACATCGCTTAATAAGACAAGTAATGAGTTTAATCACTGAATGTTTGGAATAAAAAATATTATCAATAGAATTAACAAAAACTTTACTTAAATTTTTCAATCATCCTCTGAACATCTTGTATATTTAATGAAAAGAAAAGAAAAAAAAAACTAAATTATAGCCACCTTTCTTAACAAAATGTTTAATAGAATGAATACAATTGAAAGAGCTATTACTCACATCCGATATTCATGGGGCATCAATATTTCAATAAAGTTGCATTTTACTTTAATTACAAGCAAATTCAGAAATATTATTTAAAAAAATTAATACAGAAATTGATAGAATTTCAGTTTGCAGAAATGAGCAATGACTTAGAAGCACTACAAATCAAAATGTAATGCTTTAACATATTTACATTTTTTACATAAAAAGGAATAATTATTTATTTTTTGACTGAAAAATTAATTCATTTTAATCTTCTGCTGAATGAAATTTGCTCTATAATCCATTAAATTTTAATTTGCAGCAAATAAATTTTATTTGAACTTTTCTTCTGCAAATTTATACGAGTACATTAATGTTTGTGAAAAATGCAACACCATGAAGGAATTGTCGGAAATGAATGAAATTTATTTCACATATTACTGATAGTGGTACATATAAACGATCAAATTTACAAGACAAAAAACAAAATGAAAGTTAGAAGTCAGTGCTTTGTGCGTCCTCCATGCTGAGCAATGAGAGCCTGCACATGTCGTGGCACTGAATCATGCAGGCTCTGAACGTAATCCTGGGGAATGGCATTCCATATGACTTTAACCTGTCACCAGTCTTAGTGTATGCTCCACCAGCATCTGCACAACTGAATCACTGACTGGTGAAATTCCAGACAGGCTAAATGAACATATTCGGGGAATAAGAAGGCCATAAAAGAAGTGAAACTTCTTGTGCAGTCTGAGAAACATGTGCATGGGCATTAACCTGCTGAAATACAGTGCCTAAAATGTGTCGAAAAATGGGGAAGACCTCTGGCTCCACAACTTCCCTCATGTAAAAATCACTATTGAGGTTACTCTGCAATCTGTGCACCAGATGGGATTGAAAATTACATCCAATAACTCCCCACACCATGATGCCAGGCATATGTGCGATGTGACACTGGATAACACACAGTGGGAGCAGACATTCCCCTCAGTAACATTTGACACATACTCTTCCATCGTATTCCAAATTGTACCGAGATTCACCAGATAAAACAACTTGTTGCCACGCCCACTGAAGTCAGAGGCATCTTAATAAAGTGACAAGGAAATTTTGCACAGAGGAACCCTTGCACATAGTTCCTGCTGCAGCAGATGGCGACAAACCATGGAGCTAGACAACACAACACCTGCAGCTGTGCTCCAACATTGTGCTAATACACGAGAGGCCATTGTATGATCCATCACAGTCATGCAGATGGGGAGTTTGTCATCCTGTGCCATTATGCTATTGCGTGCCCTACTTCCAGGATTTCGCCTTGCTTGGTTCTCCTTTGTCCATTTCTACCAAACACGCATCACCATTGCGGCATTACGCTGCTTGCGGGCTGTGATTGCTCAATACGAAAGATTAGAGCTCATTTGAACTCCATTTGTTGTTGGTATAGCACCCTCCACTGTTGACGAGTCATAATGACCATTAATTAAATGTTCACCATAGACAGAGAACGATAAACAGATTTCAATGCAACTTAACAATCCTTTACAATTTTTACAAACATTAGTGTATATGGAGAAAAATCACATTACAAAATATCTTACCTATTACACAGATTCCTTAACACACACTCCCCACCACACATAAACGAACAAGCCGAGAGAGGAGGGAAAGAATGATTAAAAAAATATGAAGTTGACTTTATTGTATGGTGGATGGTGTTTCAAGTCATTTAATTCTCTTCATGTACAATATTTCAAAACAATATCATATAACTTAATTTGCATTAAAACTTATTTGTGCATATATTAATTATTTAATTTTATTATTCTGTGCTCTTAAATTGCTTAATAAATTAAGTTTCACAATAAAACAAACCAAGTGTGACACTCTTCTAACAAGATTGTGAAACAGCAGATGAAACGTTTTGCACTTGCAGCATTCTATGAGAGTCATATAATATTTTTTCTTTAATAATTCTATTGGCTAAACGCAGACTTTACTCGCATCTTCGCTTGTATGGCTGTTTGCCACCCATGTGTGTTTCGTTCTATGATTTACATCACTACTGTAGTCATTTGGACACACCTTAACTACACAACCTGGAAAGACACCTATAAACTACACTTGCAAAATACACATTGTCAATGGACACAGAAACAACGGAAAAGTATCTTCCACTGCTTGAAGTGAAGAATCTCATTACATGTGAAGACTGGATAGGCAAACTGAACGGGCATAGGAAGTACCAGGAAAATGCCTCTTTCTTGAATGTATTTTTTTCACAGTAAAATTTGGCACAAGATTTCTCATATAAAGCTGTTTATCTGTGGTCTTTGTCCACACATATTTTGCTGGAAACCCTAAATATGAAGAGCTTTGGAATAATATTGGTTAATTCCACCCTGCTTACACTGCAACAACAGTCCAGACAGCCCCATTTCTACTTCAATTTAATACAGGCATATTTATCAAGCAAAAACAATAACTGAATAACTTTAACAAATGACAATAAGTAATAAAATTTGACCGAAGTTCCAACCTCAGTCTAAATGAGCATCCTTGGAATGATTTGAAGCATTCATTACAAATAAAACCCAATCATGAAGAAAAAAAATAATACTGTTCGGATTGTACATGAAGAATGGCATTAAATACTCATAAATATCTCCAGAAATTTATCAGATCTTCCTTGAAGGATAAAGGCTACAATAACAGTGAATGGCAGACCTACACCACACTAACATATTCCCATTAATTTTCTGCCATTATTAGCAATATGGTATACACACTGTCATTCTCTCACCTTACTTTATTATCTCATTCTTTACCTCCATAACACCTCTTATATTTATACCAGACAAGTAATAAAAAAATAGAAATGTCTTAAAGGCCAGAATACTTAGAGTAAGACGATGCAAAATTCATAAACCTACAAATGTAACTATAAATAATATGAAAAATAATAGAAAATTCCATTTTTCCAAATCACTTAGAATTTTAGAAACACTATTATATATATGCCATGAAACAAAAATAGTGTTTCTCACTTATGTCTTAGTTCAATAAATAATACAAAATAAATGCATTTTTCCTTCCAAAGCTATGTCAATGTGCCATGACAAGAAAAGACTCTTATGAGAAGCAGTGGACTAAAGTTGGATAACCATAATGTTCTTAGGCAGCAACAATAGAGTTGGATAGCAATGTACCTGTAGCTGTAGAGCACATCATCAAGATTTTCATGACTGTAAGACAATTTGAATTGCCTTACACAGGACAGTGGCACAGCGGGTAAAAGCTTTCACTGAGAGACACCAAAGTATAGCAAACATGCCTGAGAGAAGGGTTATTGCATAAGTGCATACTTCACAGAATGAAGAAATGTCTAGGAATACAAAAAATTACATTATGAACTCTTCATCATTTGACAGAAATTCAGAGATAGTAATTGATATACTGCTGCTCAAATGCACTTAGTGCTATGAGCAAGAAGGGATAAAATGGAAGATTCATAAAAGTACAAATATTATTATACAAAAAAATGACAGCAGATTTCTTTCTTAAAAAATCAACAGTGACCAACAGATATATAGTTAAATTACCTGCCCACTGCCTTCTTTACGAGATAAATACAAATAATGTGTATGAATTTAAGAAAGAAAATAGTAATAGAAAATGTTTCATCTATGTGTAAGTTACCTACCATTAAACATTAATTAAATATCTGCATCAATACATAAAAATGTTTTTATAGTTAGAAAATTTTATCCCAAATTTTGAAAAAGAATATCTTAACATTTTACTTTCTTATTTACAATATTCACATACAGGCAGTCAAACTCTTCAGACAACAGTCAAATATTTTTACCATTACATTAAAATTCATTCCAACACTAAAATTTGAGCAGAAAAATGAATTTCAAAAATTAATTTAAAAACAAAAAATTTAAGTACAAACAGAAAAAGCTATTTCATATGGAAAAAATCCATAAAATTTTTAAAAGCTAAAATAAATCATAGCTCGGTTGGATCCTAGCAGAGCCCACACCCTTGGCGCAAATAATTTTGGTTGGCGAAAATTGCGCCAACTTTGATATACTAGATATGGCAAACCTAACTATTTCTAGAATTTTCGTATTCGGGGGGTATTTCGAATTTTGCCATTTTGTAGTTGATCTTCGAGTTGGAAGTATGGCTGCTTGTGTGAGGGAGTATATATTAGAATTTTTTACTTTGTTGAATGCGAAAGGTAATAAAGAATTTATTCAACGGTGTATGAAGGAAGGATTCATTGCTTCGAATTATGAATGTCCTAAATGTAATGAGCGAATGGGATTATTCGAACAAAAGAGTGTTATTTTGGATGGATTTGAGTGGAGATGTCGGAAAAAAGGTGCGAATGCGCATGATGTTTGTAGAAGAGAAGAATTCATGGTTTTCCAAAAGTAAGTTAAGTATGTATGACATTTTGCGTGTAACTAAAATGTGGTTTGGAAGGTGTATGAATGATTATGTTGTGATTTTTTATTTTAAATATATTTGATTAATTTCTGTAATGTTTACATATATTTTCATTACGCATCCACCGTATCCCGCTATATTCACTTGCCGCCATTGTAAATGCTATTTTTTATCTTAAATATATTTAACTAATTTCTGTAATGTTTACACATATTTTCATTACGCATTCACCTTATCCCACTGTATTCACTTGGCGCCATTTCGTTGTGCCTTGGCGCATTTTTTTCAATTTGTCGCCAAGGGTGTGGGCTCTCCTAGGATTTTACCTCATAGCTCATACAGAAAAATCACCAAACACTAAAGTTACTTGAAATCTTTTTAAATAGTTACATTTCAGCAGGGTAAATCACCCAAGCATCCTCATCTTCGTCAAACTGAACCAATTCTAAGAATTTGCTTTTGTCTTCAGGATTTACAAAATTATCAATGACCAAGTTTCTAGATTGAAAAATGGGAAAGTGAAAAATAATTTTAAAATATTAATAAAAGTAAATCAGTTATCATAAATAAAAATGTAAACATTCACAGCACAAAATTCGAATTATGAAAATCTATGAAATTGTGTCAGAAAATTATTATTCTGTGGAACATTATATAAAATTACACACGACTTTCTTAAATAGCGCATTACTAAAATTCCAAATATTGCAACCTAAATGGGAAATGACTTTTAAACAGCATAAAAATAATATAACTTCATAAAATTAATCAAAAGACAGTCCTACAAAGAGCAAAATAAAATATCAACAAATATCAAGATAGAAGAGAAACACACCTCAAATAAATAATAAAAGTGAAGCAACAACCTGTGTTAAGCATAGATTTTTAGCTTAGAAATACTATCGATTTCGAGGGCGAACAAAGTCCTTCTTTGTCAGGAGCAAAGAAATCTGATTTCTGCAGATTTCTTTGCTCCTGATAGAAAAGGACTTTGTTTTCCCTCGAAATCGATAGTACTTCTATGATGAAAATCTACGTCTAACACAGGTTGTTGCTTTATTTTTATGATCAACAAATATATTTTGAGCAATAAACATGTAGATATTTTAAGCAATGATTAAGCAGCAAAAATACAAGACAATCATTAAATATGAAAGATTGTCTCAAATACATGGTTCATATTCTAAGCAATGAATAAGCAGCAAAAATGGAAGACAATCATTAACAAATTCTTATCAAATTAAATTACAAAGATTGCCTCATAAATACATAATTCATTTTGTCAGTGTCCACAAACAATGAAATAAACCTGTCGGCTAAAATATTAAAATTCTGTTCCTGATGTTATCACGCTCAAAATTTCTAGGGCTGATTCAATAAGATGCTGCCATCTCTTGATATTAGGTACCGAGATTGCAACAGAACATCTCTCAGTTTCCACAAATTATGTAGTCTGGATACAGCTAGCTGCTTGTAACTTTCTTCAAAATAAACCACAGACATTCAACTGGAATCATTTCCAGTGAAAACTAAGGCCATGACAATAAAGGAAACATTTATTCTGTTTTCAAAACCATTCATTGCACTATGACACACAGTACTCTTCCTGAAAGGCTTCTTTCCACAAGTGAATGCAGTTGCTATAAAGGTGTATACTCCATCAAGCATTTATGTTAAGTTACATTTGAGCTGTCCAAATTATTCAACACATATAATCGGTCTAAATCTCCTCCCTCTAAATAATTTTCAGACTTCCTCTACTTACCCGAGTCCTGTAGTGCCGCCATGTGAAAAGGCATCCTCTGGTGACTGTTACACTCAAGTTTGCCCACTAACATGATATAAAGAAAATCAAGATTAATCTACTAGTGCATTAGGGTGGGCCGAAAAAACATTTTTTATAATTTTATCACTAAACCCTGGAAAAGTTACCTAACTGAGGATAATTTTTTAAAAAAATTATGCCTTTTGTTTGCACACTGCACTCAGTTTTAAAAAACGGTGACATTTTGATGTTTTTCTTCAATTTTTTATAGTTACTACTATCAAAATGCTATGGATTCTAATGTCAATTTTAAGGAGCATTAAGAAAGTTTAAATACTGTTAATTTCAATTTATTTACTGTTTGTGCAGAAAGCTCAAAAAGCAACATTTTTTTACAAATATGGCAGTATTTCATCATTTTTGTTACAAGCCTTTTTAGATGGTGATTATAATAATATTACGTAATGACGCTGTGTACTTGTAAATATCGCGTATATTGCAGTTAATATATTCATGCTAAAAAAATAAGCGACAAACACTAAAAGAAAAGGTTCAAATGTAAAATGGAGAATCAAAACCTACAATTTACATATGAGGTTGCATAACCGAATAAAAAACAAGCAACCAAAATTAGCATAAGATGCAATCCCGCAGTCCAGAATATCCTGGAGATCTGAACTTATCCTGTGAGCAACATCCTCGGTCTATATAGAGGATCTTTTTGTGCTACGTGAAATTTATTTAAATCCAGACAGAATGGCAGTATAGAAACTACAATCCAGCAGCTGATAATAGTTGCAAACTAACATTTCCTATCTTTTGACAGAATCATCATGAAACTTCCATGAATTTGGGAAAATATCACATTTTTTAACAAAAAAATGAAAGCAACAAACATTTAAATTTTACTTACGACAACTTTAAGTCCCTTGTTAACGTTTCAATTACTTGCTCCTTATCTTGTCTTTCAACCGAATTTATTTCTTGCTCTTCACTTATATCTTCCTTTAATGCTTGTAGACGCTGAAAGAGCTAAAAAAAATTTCATTCATTAAGAAAATGCAAATCGTATGAAATAAGAAATTTAAAGACATCTTTAAAAGATACCTTTTTTAATTTTTTTGTTTTTATTTCAACTTCTTGTTGTAACGAATCGTAAGTTTCCCTCTTTTCCAATGTATATTCCTCTTGTTCTAACAATTTTTGTTGTATTTCTCGTTCAATACGCTAAAAAAACAAACAAACAAAAAAAAAAGAATACCAAAATATTTTTTTCTGGAAAATAGATTATCTTCTAAAGTCATATTTTGGTTTCAAATTTAATATAATACTTAAATAATTACATCACTTTTATAATTCCTTTCTATGGCTTTAACACAAAGCATTATAGTCATTTGCACATCCTGGAACTAAGAGTTACACAGATTATAGGTACTCTTCACTTTTATTTGAAAGTTCCCCTTTCTAATTTTTACATTCTATTTATATAAATGGAAGAGGATATTTTACAGGAAATAATATTCTAAAAATGGATCAAAATATTTTACATAAAAAAACTTTAAATCCACCTACAAAATTATTTTTGAAGTAATTTTAGAGTCTTAACAAGAGAAAAAATAAACAGACTGCAAGTAACTACATAACTACATAAAACGTGAATTAAAGGATTTGAGTGTTTTGTGGTTGCAGATTATCAGAGTTCTACTATAAATCAGAAAACATATTGTAGACCAACTTTTTTTAAGAAAAACACTTTCAGCAGCTTAATAATAAAAAATAAGACTTTTGATGAATGCAAAGCACACCTGCCATATACCTTTTTAAAGGGCAAGTGACAGTTACCATGATAAAGAACACATCAGCTACCTACCTTGGCATGGATACCTTCTGTGAAGGATTTTTTGGTAGTAACTAGCTCTATTCACTTGCATGCAATTATTTATTTGCATTTAATTAACTATTTACTGGTATGTAATTAATTCGTATTAGTTCATATGTAGAGGTAAACGAAATGCCCAAGTAATCAATCGTGCTAGGAATCGAACCCCGATAAAACAACCAGTACATGTAATGAGCAAAAAATAATACTTTACTACAAAACTTTATAGCATTATCACAGCTCATTAATTTCTTAAAAAGTACTAAAAAAGAACTAAGCTTTTTACGCTTGCATATCTTTCTGTTATGTGTAACTAACTGTAGGTATACCAATTGCAACCTCTACTTTGTACTCATGGTCCACACTCTAAAACAGTAAACGCAGTGAGCTCTGACAACAAAATGACAAAACTATGAATTCAATAACGTAAAACTGTAGCAAGAAATTATAATGAATAGCATATGCTCTTCCTTTAAAAAATTCTCAGACATAGGATTCCATATACCACCTGAAACCAAAAAAAGATGGTAAAAAACTTACTAGACAGCAACATTTCTTTATAATGCAAATAACGGTTAACCCTCATTTATTTATTAATAAAAGATTTCCTAAATGCACATCCATTTGCATTCTTAACTTCAGAGAAATCACCTTTAATTAACAAAATAATTCTTTTTTCTTTTGATTCAAGCATCTTCATATTACCTTTTGTTCTGCAAGCTCTTGACGTCTTTTTTCTAAAATCCTTTCTTGTTCATTGGTATGGTCGATAATATTTTTACCACCACACAGTAACTTAGCTTCTAGTTCCTATTAAAAAAGCGTAAGAAACAAAAATGTCAAACATTCATTAGTGACATAAAAATAGATCTCCCAAAAATTACAGTGGCATACTCTTTTAAATTAAGCATTAAAATTACATAAATGAAAGATAATGGAAACAAGAATATATTTTTGCACAAGTAGTTTTATAAATTTTCAAATGCTAAATATATTAATAACATTTACATGTAATTTTATTACCTTAGGATCATAAATCAATAGTTATACAAAGAATGTACTGAACTAGATATAGTTTTAATTTGTAATTTATGCAAATGATGCTACAAGTTGACTGTGCTAATCCTGCCACTATTTTTTTGAACAAAAATTCTACAAAAGTTTGTTAATAGGATCCCTTTATGAAAAAATATCTTATGATCAAAACTTTTACACCATATTGTCTATCAGTACTCATAACTTGATCTATGAATATCAAACACATTTTTCTAAACTGATACTTAATTTTTTAGTTCTATACTAGTTTAAATATTTCTCTTATCAATCTGTACACAACCACTGAACACGATCCCAGACCTTAAAAGTCTGTAAACTTCTTGTTGTACAAGAGTAAAATTTATTGTGCTTATTTTTTAGAATAAGTGTAAACATTTACTTAAGGTAACTTATGGGCCATGAGGCCTATAAGAAGTTAAGATTTATAATTTCCACAGAACTGATTTATTAAATTAAAAATGTCAAAACATGAATATTTACTTTATTTAAAAAAATTTGGTAACTAGAAGTATATGTCTATGACCAGCAGTTGTAAAAATAAAAGCCATATAAGGCCTTCCATAGACATACTATATGATCAACTTTGAAGCATCAATACAAAATCTATAATAAATTTCAAGCTAATAGTATTAAAGCTTATGATTGGATGCTTGAATGCATTAATATTTGTCAGCTGCACCTTGAAATATGAATACAAAAGCTACATTAACTTTAGCACTACCAATATAAAAGCTTGCAGTCACATTCTTGAATCTGTGTGATATTTGTGAAACATTTAAATGTACATGCTAACCAAATGTATACACATATATATATACACACACACAATACAAAATTACATATGCAATGTGGCAGAAAATGCATTATTTTCTCATAAAAACAAATATATGTACAAATCCTGCTATAACAAATACTTATATGATGAAAAACATCTACGAAGCACATTGACGGGAAAAACATTAAAGGCACAACTCTAGAAATTCATGTATCTTGAATGATTTCGCAGTTACGAGCATGGAACTTGTAAAAGATCTTTATTTTTCATGCATGTCTTCAAAACGCAAAACTGCCTATTTCTACAAAAAATAAATTTAAAACCTGGGGTAGGAAAAAGCAGTGTTACAACTTTTTAGGTACACACAAAAAAAGTTAACAATGCTTGTAGTCACCCTTGACTGAAATGCAAGCTTTAGAGAGATTTTCCAAGCTGCGTATTAGACTGTTTAGGAGTTCTTGGGGTAAAAAAACACATTCCTGATGTATAGAGCCTTGAAGCTCCAGGAAAGAGCTAAATAGAGGCTTCAGTGACACAAGTTGACATCCTAATAAATCTCACTCACGTTTTGGGGTTTGAAACTAGGGCAGATGTATGTCACTTCATCTGCTGGAGTTCTTTGCCCTCAAGATAATCACTCATTAGTGCAGCATGACGAAGATAAGCATAATTATCCACTAAGTGAGAGCTATTACTGACTGTACCCCTAAACAACTTGACTTAAAATCAAGAACCTAATCTTTGTAGATTTCAGCAATCATAGTTACTGTGGTAAAACATGTAAGTCAGGGCAGCCATTCAAGATTATCATCACCACTTACACCATGATTTCACCAACTTTGTATTGATACCTTTAATGGATGTTTACAAGTTTACTGCATGTGTTTTATTCCCTCCAGACTGTAATACTTTTTAAATCACTCCAAACAAACAAATATGAGTTGTCTACTTCTATTAGCAATAGTTGCCAAATAACAGTCCTGGGAGTCTGTTATAGCATGTTTTTGACGTTCAGCTGTTGTCTGGATACGTCACCAGTACCTTTAAACCATTCCCAGATTCTTGACATGACATCTATAGTTACTTTAAAAGTCTTTCTAGACTTGTATTAGTGTATGTTCTGCATCCATTTTTCTCAATGGCATGCCATTTCTCACAATCCATCAAATGCCTTCTCAATGACATTTTCCGCCTTCCAAATGCCAAAATCTTATCCCTCTACTCATAAAATTTTTTTAATTAAAATATGATGCTAGCCCTTGCACTCCTTCCACCCGTACTGAAAGAATAAGTGTGTAATTGTAGAAATCCTTTGTAGAAATTTGCACTTCAGGAGATCATTACCTATTAGTTTTAAATGAATTTACATCTTAACATCCAAAAAAAGAAACTTTTATAAATTCGTCCATTATAATACTTTAAAAAAATGCTTGCTATGTGCAAGAAGCTGGATCATTAAAATAATTTTAAATATTGGCCCAGCCAGAATACCCATGAAAAAAAAATTTTAATCAAAAATATTCATAAAGCCACTTTTGGGGGAGAATAAGCTATGCATAACTTCGGCTATACTGTAGGAGCATCTTCATGTTGGCCAAATAATTATGCAAGTTAAGGATTTGAACATTAAAATAATAAACCTTTATACAAATTCCATGTTTTCATGACATTGGTTCTGCTACATCATTATATCTAAGGCCAGCATTTTCCACAAGAGTGTAGGCATCATTATGCGGAGAGACTTTGAATAAAAATGTTATGGTTTTATTTTACTTCATTCATTAAATTAAGAAACAACTTAAAACACTTGTATAGTTATGAAAATTGCTAGATTCGAATTCAAAACTGACCTCCATAAAGATATCAGTATCATTCTGAAAGTTTCTGGCTTGATGAACACTGACTGACCTTAACTGACGTGTAACATCAATAAGCTGTTCTTTCTAATATGCAGGACTATCATGAGTGTCAATCTTAGCAAATTCATTCTTGTGAATGTCCAGTTACTGGTCTTCACCAATCTTGGCATTAAGGACTTTTTGAATTTTAACTATTTTATTCATCTGCCAAACTTCATAACATTTCCAAGCAGAATAATTAGTAAAATTCCATACTTATACTGAACCTGCATACTTTAATATGCTTGAAAAAAATTGTGAATATTCTGAAAACTGCAATTCAGCATAAAACTGGATACATGTTTGGCAGCACTAGCTATCACACTATTTACATCAGTTTCAATAAATTATCTGTTAAATATACATACTAAACCATGAACTTAAATAGATAAAAGCAGTTTTTAAAAAACACTGAACACAAAGTATAAAAATTGATATATGATATCGCTAATACTGCAGTCTGAAGCAAAATAATTTAAAAGATGAATGTTCACCTGTAACTGATTTCTAATTTTCTCTTTTGCTTCATTTTCGAGCCTCAGTTCTTCATCTTTTGCTTTTATGTCTCGTAAAATTTTTTCTTTCTCCTATAAAATCAGAAAAAAAAGCCAATTAAGTCATTTCAACATAAATAGTAAAATTTATGCCTCTGAGTTATACAGTACTTGAAACTTACTTCTGTCATTAGATTTTGCTCATTTAAATAGGCAATACGTTCTTCTTCTAGTAATGTTTCCATTTTCTTAACGATTTCAACACTTGACGTATCAAGTTCAATAACATCTTCTGACAATTTTGCAGATAATTTTTTTTTCTTCTTTTTTGCTTCTTTCAATGCAAGCTGTTCTTTTAAGCTGAAGAATTAGTAAAATAGAATTTTGTGCATTATATATTTTGTGAAAATATATTTTTTATTGAAAGAAAAAAAGATTATTTATAAACTAAATACTTTTCAAAGTATGATATTTAACAAGAAAGTATAGTATGTCAATGTATAAATATCCATCATTAACATCTCCCCAAATTTAAGTCCCATGCAATCTTAAGACTGTGTGACAGTATGACACATAATTATGATATCAATACTCTACACAATTTTTCTAGCCCTCACCAGTGGCTGAGTGTTAAGACCACTGAATACTGAGAGTGTGACTCATATTCAATCTCAAGTAAACAGGATGGCTACATGGTTAATATTCCAGATTTTCCCCATGCATAGTGTAAAAATGCAAGCCAGTTTCCTTTAAAAAGTCCTTCCAAAATCATTTCTCCTCTTAGGCAGATAGCTCTCATGTGCTTTGCCACAATCAGACCTAACGTAGCAAGTTGTTTGTAGACTTACATACGTAATCTGAATAATACTTGCTTGACTAAGTTTCCATAGACTTCTAAAATGCAACAAAAGCAAACCATTTTGGGATTTGTGACCTATGACAATTTGTAAAGAAATCCTACCATCAATATGATTGTACCCTCAAAGGAAACATCTCATGTTGGACCATTTCCAAGAAGATTTTACTTAATGTTTAGAAAGTATAAATATGTGTGGTAAGAAAGTACAGCATTCCTCCTGTGCACGCTCTGGTGGTTCAGTGGTTAGTACATACTACTGTCCACTAAAATAGCTGTAATTCAAATCCTGGCAAGAGCAGAAATGATTTTTCATGCTTTATACCCCAGAAAAAAACATGGCAGTCTCTACACTGCCCGTGTTCACAATAACTTGTCACCACAGGATTTGGTCGAATGGATCTTATGCCCCTTCCATTATTGCTGTTGGAGTTTTAAGTGAGGTGAAGGAGCTTTACTCGGTTTTAAGCAAGAGGAAATGTAAGGAATAATGCCATTTTCCAACGGCATTACTCTTCTAGAGTAACAAGACCAAGTGTAAGATCCATGGTTTGATTTCTAGCAAAGGCACAGGTTTTCACCAAGTTTCCTACTCCTAAGAATAATTCTACTTCACTGTAATTAGCTTTTCTGCACAACCAACCAATAAACAGGAAATAACAATAGCTTACAGCTGGATATTCGGCTCACAAAAACTAAGAAACAGCCAGGTTTATTGATACACACCAATAAAATAGTCATACCAAAATGATGGTTATTTATGAAAATTAATAAATAAATAAATAACAGATGTCTCAATAAGGTCTACATTTACTCCAACTAAACTGTATTATCAATCCAAATTGTGCCTTATCCATGGAATTTGACCTTTCAAAAGCTAAATGCCCAAACTCACATGCCCACAGCAAACCAGATAGTGTCAAATGAACATTCTTAAGATTTCAAAAACAGAATATTTCCTAGGTATGAATCTAATCCCGCATTCTTTGACTAAAATTTAAAGCAGCTTGTGTCTGTATGTCTTTTTGAGTATGTACAGAGGTATAAATTTTTTACTCATATCTAAGTAAAAAAAAATAATAATGTAACTGTAAACCAACTTCCTTCTAAGTAACATGCTTGCACAGTTTACATTTAAAAGCAATATAAAAATACGAAATATTGCCTCACAACACTTAAATGTCAATCCCTCCACAAAAAAAAAATTAATGAAAACAAATTTTACAATTAGGCAAAAGAATACACACAAGCATTAAATTAGAGGAAAGTAAAAATATTTATAAATATACCGAGATATCTCTTGCTGATACTGCAACAGAATGGCATCTTTTGGATCTATGTTGACCACAGGTTTATTTTTAATGTTCTTTGCTCGATTAGCATAGCTACAAAAAATAAAAACATGGAATAAAAAAATATAGTAGCTGAACTAAAATGTTATTTTTATCAATTAAGCAAATCAATTTTAGATTCAATATAGTTTCATTACCGCAAAGTTGTCATTGTTTCTTCATAATTATAGCTTGCAGGGCCTATATTTGCTATCATTATAGTTTTTGCATTCCCACCTAAAGAATCTATATTGAAAAGGAAATTTTTATAAGTCATATTTTACACACAAAAAAAATAGCTTCTAGTAAAATACAAATACAGTAAAACTCTAAATTTCTAGATTAATTGGAACCACTGCGCATCTGGATAATTTAATAGGAAGGAAAAAGCTAAAAAGTGAAATTACTTTTTATTCACTTAACCTTCTAACTGACAAAGACATATATACTCAGACATATATATGGACACTCAAGAGCCAAAACATTATGACCACCTGTCAATAACGAGTTGAGCCACCTTTCGCACGCAACACAGTTTCAACCTGCCTTGGCATGGATGCCACAAGTCCTTGAGAGATGGCCGGAGACAGATTGTACCAGATGTTGTAGCAACGGTCACGCAAATCTGAGATATTGCCAATTGGTGGTCTTTGACCTCTGAGCTGCCGTCCCATGGCATCCCAATTGTGTTCTATCGGATTGAGATCCGGTGAGTTAGGCGGCCAGGAGATTAACTGGAAATAAGCATCATGTTCCTAGAACCACTCCAACACAATTGTAGCCTTGTGACACGGGGCGTTGTCCTGTTGGAATATTCCATTTCCAGCTGGAAAAACAGAGGCCATGTAAGGGTGCAACTGGTCCGCAATGATGTTCAGATACCCTGTAGCATTCATGGTCTGCTCTACCACAACCACGGGTCCCAGAGACGCCCAAGAGAACGTCCCCCAGAGCATAATACCGCCACCACCGGCCTGTGTATGACCTACTGTGCATTGATGGAGCAACTGTTCACCTGGAAGACGGCGTATCCTGACACGGCCACCGGCGTGATGAATGACAAACCATGACTCATCTGACCAGGCAACTCTCCCACTGATCCATGGACCAGTCGCGATGTTCCCGGGCCCAGCACAGGCGCAGTTGACGATGACGCTTGGTCAGCAAAGGCACACGAGTAGGATGTTTGCTGCATAGCCCCATATCCAACAGTGTCCGCTGAACAGTGTGCTCCGTTACTTTTCTACTTGGCCCTGCATTGTATTCGGATGTCAGCTGAGCCACTGTCTGAACTTTATCATTTGTAAAAAACACTTGTGCATAAAATTGTTCTAAAGAAGTTAAAAGCATTTTAATATGTTTGTTTACATTTTTTGCTTCACCATGCGAGACAGTCTCCGACGACTTTTTTCTTTGATAGCGTGTGGATGTCCAACACCATGTCGTCTACTGCTGGTTTCACCGTATTCATCCACTTTTCATACGTACTAACAACTGTAGATCGCGAACAACCCACGAGTCGTACAGTTTCGGAAATACTTGTTCCGAGCCTTCGAGCAATTACAATCTGCCCTCTATCAAAGTCCGTTAGATCTGCAGCCTTTGCCATCATACACAGAAGTAGTGAAAGAATGATTCTTCACTCTCCAGCAGCAGTTAAATACCACTTCCACCCGATCACAAGCCTTCCACGTCATCCAGGCACGTTCATCGCAAAATGTATGATCGATTCTATGACTGGTCATAATGTTTTGGCTCTTGAGTGTATATATAGAGAGAGATACAATCTAGAATGTTTCTATAATGTTTTTTAAAAAATATATATGTGCATCTTAAAATATATTCAGGAAATTAACACAATATATTAAAAGTACATAAACTCAATTAAAAAGTACCAGGGTATTTGGCCATTTAAATGAAAAAAATACCTCATTTTCATAGCAGTTTCAGGAAACCTGAGGTTTGTTAGTGAAACCGAAACCCTCTGATAGTTGGAGTGTTAAACATACAATCCATTTTTATTTCAATTAAAATAAAACAATAAAAATTTTATGCCCTCGTATGGAGTAAAAAAAGTACTGTAATAGCAAAAAACTTCGGAGATCATACTTCAATGGAAATAACCATTCAGTCCGTTCCCAAATCCATCTAGATGATTATTTTGCATGACATCTGTAGATACAGATAAAGGTCTGAAACAAATTGCAAAATGCATTCAAAGGGGATTTTTGCTTGACGTCTGTATGTACACTGCCCAAAAAAAAGGGGGGGACCATTCTATTTCTCGTATTCTACTGGGCAGCTTGATGAAATTCGACTTGCGTTTCTCATGTCTCGAAAGCGGGACTTACGATATATGATAGATTTATATATAGCATTCTAACGTAGGTATTTTAACACAAAATAGGACTTTTTCTGAAATAACATACCAACTTTTTTACATATTTCAATTCTATGACTGAAATTATGCCAAACTGCCAAGTTCTGTAAAACTCGCACGAGTAGTTTTTAAAATATTAGCTCTCAACATTTTAGCTCCTCAATGTTAATTGAATTTAATATATATTTATTAATATCTCTTCTTGTATTAAACTTATTTAACTCCTTCTTTTAGAATTAGAAATTTAGGCTCATTCCAAATAAAATGCACCCGTATTTTATGGTATTTTTTAATAATTTTTATATATTTTTCGAAAAAAATTTTGAATTACAACATATGAAATTTTTAACATCATCTTAAAATAGATGTATTTCTAGGCACACGTGCAAAAAATTTAGAGTTTTTTTATTCAAAATTTTCTAAGATATACATGAATTTACATATTGGAGCATTTTGAAATTTGTCATATTTTTTTGAGCGATTTCCAAATGAAGTTTATGGATTTTTTTACAGTGAATTGCCACAGCTATTTTTAACATTAACTTTCAAGTAAATTTTTAGAGAGAATTAATTATATGGAATTTTTCCCTTTAATGATGCATAATAAATATTTATTAATGCTATATGAAAAGCTACTTTTTTTTAAATATAGATGATTTTGTTCAGATTAATTTTTTTTTAATTTCTTTCTTTTTTCCTTTTTTTTAAGTATTTGTGATAGTAAAATTTTACATTTGCCGTGTTATCGTCTGCTAGTTTACTTTAACTTCATTTAAATCGAATTGTCTAAAACTGGGAGCTTTTGTTTCATGTTTTATGAAATGTTTTATTTCTTTGTCATTTAGCAGAAAATCTCTTAATTTAAATATTTATCCTTTGTACTTTGCTTTAAACTTTATTTATAGTTAAAATCTTTAGAAAATGAAAAGCTGTCTTCAGCTGAAGCGCAACTGATGTAATTGATATTTTAAAAAATTTGACAAGAATGCAAAATTTGTGGAAGTGTAGCAATCTAAAAATCGTAATTTTCTTGTGTGAGCACTGTGAAAATAAATGTAGAAGAAAAGAAGAAAATTAGGGAGAAAAGTAAGCAAAAATTTGAAGGGGAATTTGGCTGTCAGAAATACCAAGATGTTTCAAAAAGTTGGATGCTTTTGAATATAATTTCAGAATACTTCAAGGAATTTGGGTGTTCAAAGAAAAAACATTTGGACGTGTAACATCAGTAAATATCATCAATTGAGCTTGTGCTGGCGGAAAAGGCAAAAACGATATCATTGCAGATTAAAGTGAAGACAACTGGTTTTTGACTACATGGTTGTATAAATTTAAATTACGTCATAGAACATCATATCGTATCATAAACGGAGAATCCCATGATTTCTCAATCAAATTATATGAAGATTCAGAAATTTATCCAGTGATGTATATGGATGTTATCTAACGGCATTTTCCCTCTTGACAAAACCAGTCTTTCCTTTCATTTCATGCCTTCAAAATGCCTAACCTCTAAAGACTGATAAAGGGTCTGACCAAATACGGATGAAATGGATTGATTGGATTATTAAGTTACGGCAAAGCAGGGCTATCTGCCTGAAAGGAGGGATGCCTTCGTGAAGAACTTTCTAAGGGAAACCAGCTCGTATGCACATTACAGGTGAGAGAAACCATGAAAATGCCCATGCAACCAGCATGTTCGCCGGGATACGAACCCTGGGGCGAACTACCGGTGTTCAGAGACTTTGCCGCTCTGCCATTTGTGGGCTGTTATAAAAGGTGATAACTTTATTTAAAGTGAATGTCAGAAATACCAAGATGTTTCAAAAAGTTGGATGCTTTTTAATATACTTTCACTGAAGAAAAATAGCAAGCCATTAAGAAGAAAAAATAAATTTTTGCATAGAATTTAGCACTTTTTTTTAATTTAAAAATTTTTTAATCTTATGATATTTGCTTTTGCAGTTTCAAAAATAAAATATTTGACTAAAATATGAATAACATTTTTAGAAACTAAACGTAGGATGATAAAATTGTGCAAAACAATAGGCACAATGATAAAACTGTTTAAAGCAATGTATGCAAGTCGTCCTAAGTTAAAATGTCGGTTATATTTATTTATTTATTATTCCGCCTGCTTCACCTCTCAATGGGTAATACAGGTCAGTCATGTTATCCTGATCGTTGCACCAGCAACCAGAGTCGGTTATATCTCTCTCTTATTTATAGAGTAAGACACAGCTTAATGCTGCTTTGTTTAGTGCTGTTTCGATTTAATTCTCTTTTATTTGAATTGTGGAATTCCCCGAAACTGCACACAGCGTTAGGCCAAAGAACATCTATGTAAAGAAGGAAAGGTTCCATAGACGTAGTGTAAACCAGTTTGCTATTACGCTGCTGGAAAGCGGAGGAAAAATTCGCCAAGGGATTTGGCGATGGAACCTGCCGGCAAGAATTTTCCCCTCTGCCATGTGTACAGGAAATTGAGGAACACATGTTAAGAAGAAATTATCTCTGACAAAACGTATCTTCTTCGATGTTTCACAATAATTTAAACTCGGATTTTCGTATTTTTTTGCTCAAAATAACTAATCTATTAATTAATTTACTTGCACGAAAAAATATTTTCTTTTCCTTTAAAGTTTAAAGAAATTTAAAAAGAGATTCATTTCATTGAGCTCTTGATAAACATGACCTTCGAACTTCGATGACTATCCAATTACCAATAACTTCTTACACAGCGCAAAAGGAAAACGCAAATTACATTAGATACCTTCTTGATAAAAAGGCAGAAAATTGGAAATACAGAAGAGACTGAATGATCTGAAATGTAAACATACTTAGAATTTTATTTATTTTTATATGTATATTCATTTATTATGTTTCTATATTTGTAAGTAATAAATTTTTGTTTTATTGTTATAAAAAACATAAATTTAATGGTAAAATACTGACCAATTTTCTACCAATCTTCCCCTAACCCCATTATTTACATGATGAGGTAACCTCGTTTAACGCTGTTTCATATATCCTGCGTATATGCTCTACTTTGATGGAATGTATACCCCGCGTTACGCAGGGTCTTACTGTATATCTTTTCTGATGGCCCATTGAAAGTCATGTCAACTGTTCCTTACTGTATTTTCTCTTTTAATATATGCAGTTTTCAAATGCATCGTAGTCTGGGTCACACAGTATGCTTTCGAAAGAAACTCAATTCAGATAAATAAAATCAAATTCTGGAAAATTTTTATACTAATAAATATATTTAAAATGCGCAGTACGAATGACTAAATAGAAAATTTTAAAACAACTATCTGAAGAGCCAATGCAACACAAACAATTAAAATAAAATTCTGAAAATTTAAAAATGACCTAAAATAATAACTACGTCTAAAAAATACAGTATAAAGAAAACTCTTTAAAAAAATGATGCACCTTTTATTTAAACTACGCAGTTTGAATGAGTAAATAGAGAATTTTAAAAATAAAGAATTAAAATGAAATTCGAAAAAGAAAAAAATTACTTAAAATAATAACAATTATAATTAAAAATATAATACAAAGAAAATTATTTGAAAGTAAGGAACAATAGTGACTTTTTTTCCTTCATGCACGATTTAAAAAGGGAAAGGAAAATAGGTTGCCATACATTAAGAAGTTCGCTAAGTAAACTATTCTTGGCACAAACTAAAAAAATTCGCCAAGTTAAAATTTTGAATTTCTCCGTAAATTTCGCACCAAATTTTACAAAATTTAATATCTAGGGATCATTTGAGTTGTAGAACCAAAATATGTAAAAAATTTGGTATGTTATTTATGAAAAAGTTCAATTTTGTGTCAAAATACCTATGTTAGAACAGTGCTATGTATAAATGTATTATATATCCCAAGTCCCGCTTTCGAGACATGAAGAACGCAATTTGAATTTTGTCAATCAGCCCAGTAGAACGGGAGATATAAAGCTGTCCCCCCCTTTTTTTTGCCCAGTGTACATATCTTGCATAACTCAAAAACGATTAGCCGTAGAATGTTGAAGTTTCATATATGGGGCTGCTATAACATCTAGTTGTGCACATCTCTTTTTATTGTAGTCAGCAGTACCAAATGTGTGTCTGTGTATATATGCACACCTACCCCTTTACCTGGCTCAAAAGTCCTTACCCAGGCTTTAATAATAATAATATATGTAAATAATAATAAAATGATAAAAAATACACATCATACATTTGTACTTAGTAAAAAATGTATTACATTCTTTTACACATATAGGTTCATAATGCAAACAGAACTGACATTACGTTGATAAAATTTATTTCCCCTAAAGAAACCCTTATCAGTTCTGGAACCTTCCACAAAAGTATGACAAACCTCTTCTCAATATGATGAAGGAGTTACAATTTCAAACTACTAAAAATGTTAAACACAATGCAATGCAAAATGCATCTAAAGAGCGAAGCTCACACAGAGATCTCTCAATACTTCGATGTCAACTCTGAATTAAAAACTGAGAACTGTTGTTCTCTCCGGCCTCATATAGTTTCTTCAGGCCACGGAGAAATTTTCCGTACCTTCGATTTCTCGAAATTGCTGGAAGGCATATGCATATACAGTTACAGTTTCATATAGGGCTGCATAAAGTTGTAGTTATGTAGGAATTAGACAAATTACTGTTATACAGGGATCAGACAAAAATGTCTCCAAATGCTTGCCCAGGTTGGCTACATTTGGCGATTTCTCGCCAGATTTGTTGACAAAATTTAGCCACAAAAACCACCACTAGCTTGTCACTATCTCGGCAATTTCCCAAGATCGCCCTTTACCTCAAAGTTAAATGACATGCCCCTGGAATCCAATTTTTTTGTGGCTGAGATTTACATTTTCGAAGGACTTCATGTTTGGCGGCACAACAGGTATTACATTTTTACATATAATTGCACTAAAATTATTTACATATATATGAAATTCTTAACAATATTCGAGGCAGAGAAAAAAGATTGCACGTTCTGCTGTACATAAGCACAAGCTGCTAGAGCAATCTTACATGTGATGCCCACTCATTTACATTAATATCTTTTTAGAAATAAATTGTGTGCTAATTCTCTTTCTTTATGACCTACATCAATAAAAATTTTTTCAATCAAAACTTGCAATATTGTTTATACTTGTCCTATAAAGAACAACATGAGATCCAGATAACGGGAGTTAAGAAACAAATTTACAGACAGATTAATTTTCAAAAACAAGCTTCTAGAAAGTAAATTCAATGTTCAAACCTTATGAATATTTAAAAACGGATAAAAATTTAAATAAAGAAGAGGTTAGCTAATTTAGTGAATTATACTTCACTACTAAAATATATAAAGTAAAATGAAAAGTGCCTACCTTGTAGCAACCGCGTTAGCTTAGAGTCCCTGTAAGGAATGTGCTGACTTTTCCCATCAACTAAAGCAGATATCACATTACCCAATGCTGACAAAGAAAGGTTAATCTTGATAGACTCTTTTTGAGTTGAACCCTATAAAACAGAAGTATGCTTAAATGGCAAAAAGGATTGACATCAGCACAGCATTATAACAGATTTTAAAAACATGTGTAACACAGAAGAAAACTTAAAAGGAAATAAATAAAAACTAAATTTAAAATTTAAAGACAGTAAAAATCATATGTGATGTATATCTTACAATCGCACCAGTCTTTGCAAGTCTCTCACTTCCAGCTAAATCAACCAGATTTAACTTTCCAATCTTTACATGCTGATTTCCATCAGAGTCAGACTGGGGAGGGAAAAAATCAATTTCAAACTACTTAGTTAATACCATTATGGACTTTTAAATTAACAACTAATGAAACATTTTGCGCATGAAGACACAGGCACATACATTCAGTGCTGTCACTATGCTAGTCAGACAGATAAAAATACACTTGATATAAAAAATAGTATAAAATTGTTTCTCACATAAAAGAAAAGTTTCCGAATCCACCAACAGCAAAAGTATTGCAAGATATACGTTTGGCAGGCTACTGCACTCAAGAGTGGGACAGATAAGTGCAGACAAGACTGCTACATTTTGTGGCAGAAAGCTAAGCATGATTTTCCTTTATTGAGAGACAGTCAAAATTCCAATACCTAAAGACTGCTTTGCATGTATAGTGCTTTGTACCTAATTATAAGCACTATTGTGGCAGTGTGATAAAGAAAAAGATTAAGTTGCCAATTGCGGCAGTGTGATCAAGAAGAAAGAGATCAAAGTTGCCATGGAATTTGCGAGTGACTTTTATTTAAAATTTTACATTCTAAAGAATTAGGAGAAAATGTCCTATGAGTGTGTAAGGTCTACTTGTCTAATTTTTGTGTGAAAACTGGAGAGTATTGACTGCACAGATAAAGGATTAAAATTACCCTTTATTACACTCTTTAATTATTTACAATACGTCAACTCAACACTAACAAACTATGCCTCTTGCTTGGGCGGTAACTGAAACAGTAAGAACTAAAACTCAAAATTTCAAGATATTAACAAGTAGTAGAATTACCCACAGAGCTCAGACCATCCCGTTTCCTAACAGAGCGTTGATAATTCAGTGGCAGCAAAGTAATGGCTGTTATGCCATGTTTAACCAGCAATAAATGTTAAGCCAAAGCTCACACTACAACAAGCACAGATTTTTCCCACACTCTCTAACTTTCCATTCCAGAACTTGATACTTAAACCTTTTCCCATACTAGCAGAATTTGAATTACTTCACGCATGCTACCAAATTCAAGTATTCTCGCATTGGCAATTAGGGGAATGAAGGCTTATAGGAAAGAAAAATTCAAATCAAGTGTTTTCAAAATAAAAGCAATTAAACTGTAAGTTAAAATATATATACAGGCCATTAAAATTTTTGTAACAAATGTCTTTAATCATCAATATCTGGTCCATAGAGCCGGAGGATTTATTAAGTGCAGTATGGATAATTATGAGATGTGAAAATTCAACCTTCGTATTTTGACATGCTACAAAAAGTAAACCGTTCTGAAGATACACTATTGAATTAGCAACCAGTAATGAAGTAGGTGCATAAGCTTTTCTGGTCATTTATCCACATAAGATAATTTGTGTTATTACTTTTTACTGAATTAAGAGATAGTTGTGTTGAGTTTTACAACTGAGTTTTGTTTTCAAAATGTTTAAAAACGCAAGAAAAGTTGATTTGCAGCTTGCTGCTACAGAGTTAGGAAAGGTAGTAACAGATAAAATGAAGATTGCAGACCTGATTAATATTATAAAGAATATTGAGAAATTCCAAAAAAGAACCTGAATTTGTATCTAATCTCATAGAGGGGATAACTGAGGACCAGAAAGTAGAGACAATTGAGAAACATAAACAATTAGAATTACAGTTAAAACAAACTAGAGTAGTGAGAGCGAGATCTGAATTAAAATTGTCATGCATGTGAACAGTTCCAAAAACTAACGACGACGATTCAGAAAATAAAACTGAGAAAAACGATTCTCTGAAACCACTAATAAAATGCATAAAAACTTTAATGATGAGAATTCCGAGTCAGCAAGAAGGATGGGATCTCTTTTTTGCCTCTTTGGAAAGATCCTTTGTAACAAAATGCATACCCGATAAATTGAAGGCAGAGATTCTTTTGAATTTATTAGGTGAGAAAGCTTCAAACAGAATTTCTTACATAAGTAATGAGTGATTACGGTAAAGTAAAAAAAAAATTTATTATGAACATTCGAGCTAACGCCTCAGTTCTGTTTAGAGCAATTCAGAAAAACTACGAAGCAAGCAAATCAAACCTATGCGCAATTTGCATCGTGTTTGATGACTAGCTTTAATTACTATTTAAAATTACGAGAAGTGTCTGATTTTGAGAAACTAAAGCAATTAATTGTATCAGACAAATTGTTTCAAACGTTCGATAAATAAACCACATCCCATATCTGGATTAAACAATCAGATAGCTGGTTTGATGCTGTAACCTTAGGGAAAAAAGCAGATCTGTCTTTTGTGTCATGGGGAAAACTACTGATGGATAATAATAAAAAATTCTCAAATTTAAGAAATGTACCTAGGATATTTCTAGCTAATAGTAAGAATTTAAAGTGTATTTTTTGTTTTGAAAGCCATCCATTAAATAAATGTAGAAATTATATTTTAGTGAAGTTGTTATTATGACAAATTACGGGTTTTTAAAATAAGTTTTACATTTTCATTTCCCATTTAAATTTTCATTTTCTTCTAGTCAGGCATTCTGCATAAATTCACGTACATCTACTTGCGTTAAAACTTATCTCCTCAAACCAAGTAATTCAAGTGAATTAATAGCTATAACAGATACATTTAAGTGTATATGTGTGTTATTCAAGTACAGCTAAACCTTAGATCATGAATGCACCTCATGACAAACAAATTATGTAAAGAAAAAGACATCTTAAGTAGAAACCACCTCTCAAATTACAAATATTAAAGTCAACAGCAAATGATTTTCAAAGATTTTCTGAGACAACCTCTGATGCAGAATTCACACTCAGTGATATCTGAGAACATCATTTTAATATTTCTTCTGCTCAGTTCTTAACAAAATTCGATTTGCAGAAAAATTTAGCATACATAAATTGTGTTGTAGGTAGAGACTTTGAAATGTTGGACACTGAAGAATTTTTTATTTATGATATTGTGCCTCTAGTTACAGCCAAGAGCTTGAAAATTATTATTGAATACTTAGAGGAGTTATAAGTGGGCCATAAAAATAAGCTCAAGAAAAACAAAATTGGAACAACTTCTAAAGCAACATCAAAAAGCAATTGTAGAGATGATCCTATTTCTTTAATCTGCAAAATTTGTTCCAAATGAGGACAGGTGCAAAGTTTTCATATAAAAATCTCACCTGGATAAAGCAGTAGTAAACTACAGTGCAAGCATATTGAATGACAATGCCATGTCTCTCTTTAGAAAACTTTTTAAACATAAGACAATAGTAAATCACAATGAACAAATTTTGAGTGAAATAAAGGCCCAGTAAATTTCAGAGTCAAGTGCTACTAAGAGACAAAGAGAAAGTAGATGGTGCCCCAAAATTAGCTGACATTTTTATGGTAAGGGACTCTTAACCAAATAAAAATATCGCTTCCATTTCTCTTGTTCACTACTTTTCACTTACATTGTCTACTCTCCTTTGCACAGTACAGTAAAATTTAATTAAGTCTTCAACTTATTTCATCTTCCCATACTATTTTTATCCTTTTTGTACTGGATTTGATGATTTCCACTGGTTTTTATCTTTTGAACTCGTGCATAAAGCAATCATCTGCAATGCATAAATGGATTAATATATTTAGCATTCATTCCTATGCAGAAAATAGTTTCAGTTTACAAATAGTTCAGATGAGGAATGGCCTTCAAGAACAAAACAATTTGAGAATCATGATATACAGTAAAATCATACATATATGTATAAACTTAAAGCATCTAAAGTCAAAATTAGATTGGAATCAAAGCAAGCAATTCCTCAACAACATTAATAATTGCAACCGTGCAGAAGATGTTTAACGCAATATCTAAACATATCAACATTAAAATAAGAATTCATATATAATATATACTCCAGCCTGTATGGTTTCAAATTTTTATATGTTAATATATTTTTTCACAGATTGAATTGCTTGTATTTTATATGGTTTTTTAAACTCGATCTGATTAAAATTAAAACGCAATATCACATATCAACATTAAAATAAGAATTCATATATAATATATACTCCAGCCTGTATGGTTTCAAATTTTTATATGTTAATATATTTTTTCACAGATTGAATTGCTTGTATTTTATATGGTTTTTTAAACTCGACGATC
>KK121529.1:63375-87734 GCA_000611955.2 Stegodyphus mimosarum
ACTCAGATAAGCCTTAATCGGATTCAGAAAGTAAATGTAAGTATAATAAATAATTAACTAATATCAGTCTTAACTTCCTCAGTGCAAGATAGCAGAAAGATAAATTTTAGTGGAACACGCTTTCAATCACCCATCTCATGATAACATTATGAACACTGTATGGCAGATACTTGCTAAACTTGAAAATGATAAATTTGAAGGTTTCTGAAAATTCCAAACAAAATGCAAAATTTTTTAATTAATGCAATTCATGAAGAAATGTGGAGAAGTGGTAATAAATGAAGATGATATAACAAAAGTATTCCATTGTGATGACAATGCCTCAATAATCAATCAACTAATGGACAGTGAAATCTGTAGTACGATTTCAAAAAAAAAAATTTCAGTATCGATAGTAAAGAAAGTGACAGAGATGTAGTTAAGAACGAAAAGATTTCAACTGACAATTTAGTGAGAAATCTCGACACAGTAATTACAAGACCTGAACTTTGTAACTGAACAAGATATTATGGCTATCTATAAAATTAAACACAAAGTATTAGCACAAAAAAAGAAAAAAAGAAGAAGCAACTTAACTTACATCAAAAGAAATATTATATACATACACTGGTGTCCAAAAGTTAAGCATCAATTGTAAAATGCGAAAAACATGGAGTAAATATTCGTAAAATTATTCCGAATTTCTTGCGGATATTAACTGGGTGAAGAAGAAACATTGGGTTTATGCAAAACTTTTCAGTCGACTACGTCTTGCACGAAACACCTGCGCATGTCGGAATGCAGAGAAACTGATTCACGCAGCATAGGCAGTTCAGACAAGTTTCGGGCAACTGCTGTGCGAAAGAACATTGTTAACCATCAAACAAGGTGAATGATGGCACAAAGACGCCAATTGGGGATGTTTGCGAATGGAAGAATCGTTGGAACGCTGGAATCCGGACGATCACAAACCGAAGTGTCTCGAATTCTGAATGTGAACAAGTCGGTGATCTCAAGACTGTGTCAGAGGTTTCAAAGAACGGGAAATGTTACTCGACAACCACTATTATGTAGACCAAGAGTCACAACCCCTCGCCAAGACCGATATCTGGTAATAAGTGTGCGACGTCAGAGGGGCAGTACTGCCAGAGCACTGGGTTCGGTGCTCACAGTGGCCACAGGAATATGAATTTCGAGACAAATTGTTTACAGGAGACTCAATCATGCTGCCCTGTATGCCAGAAGACCAGCAGTTTGCATTCCCCTCATGTCTGCGCAGAAACGCGCTCATTTGAACTGGAGTTTGAAACATGAACATTGGAGTGTGGGAGAGAGGGCCAATGTGATGTTCAATGACGAGTCCCGGTTTAGTCTGAGTACTGATTCTCGTTGGGTAACGATATGGAGAGAACGTGGAACATGTTTTGAAAAAAGAAACATATCGGAAAGACATCATTTTCCATCAAGAGGAGAAATGGTATGACACGCATCATGATGGAATGCCGCACAGACCTCCATTTCTTTGACACGGGGTCTGTGACTGGTCAAAGATACAGAGACGAAGTTCTTGAGCCTTATGTTCGCTTATTTCGAGGTGCTGTCGGTCCTGACTTTATATTCATGGATGATAATGCACCATGTCACCGAGAGGTGCTGGTTGATGACTTCCTTGAAGCGGAAAACATCCAGCGCATGTCGTGGCCTGCGAACTTCCCCGATTTAAATCCTATCGAGCATGTATGGGATATGCTCGGTAGACAAATTGCAGCCCTTTCGCACCCACCAAGCTCCATTATAGAACTGAAGTGAACTCTCCAAGAAGCTTGGAACCGTTTGAGCCCACAACTCATTTATCATCTCATAGCAAGTATGGTAAATCGCCGTGCAGCGTGCCTGGCTGTCAGAGGTGACCACACGCCTTATTAAACTGCAATATCAGTAATTTATTTAATGTTTTCTTTCATTTTTTCTCTATAGTGTGAACCCTTGCTATTCTCAGTTTTCTTTCAAACTGCTACTTTGGATAATAAAATTAATTATTATCGTTCTTTTGATTTGCTACCTTATTTTAAACCATTTTACACTCGCGTATCACGTTTCCTGCCATTCTGAATTACAGTTCCTTCTTCATTCACATAATTATCAATTATGCTTAACTTTTGGACACCAGTGTATATTTGCAAATTTTGATTCCCTAGACGTCATAAATGCTTCATTTTGTCATAAACAACTATTCTGGACTTTTTATTTCATAATTTCTACATGTCATCTTACTAGATTTAAACTGGCAAGTTAAAATCTGTAAAATTCACAAATCTGGAGTTACCAAAGTCCTGGCAAGTCTGGATCTCTAACTTTGCACTGTATTACAAACTTTTAGGAAACTGTCTACTTTTTCAACTATTTTCCTGCCTACTTATCCATTCAGTAAATCCCCCTCAAATGAGCTAGTATTCACTGCTTAAGGCATTTCCTGTGGGGATTAGGGTCAAATCCACTCGTTATTTCATTGCTGTATCATATTTTCACCTAAATGAACCTCAGGAAGTTAAATAATATTGTAAACGCAAATACAAGGGGAGATACCAAATCAAAATATGCATTCTGAATAAAGCATGAATTAATATACACCTACCCCTCCATTTTACACGATTACACACGGCACACGTTTTACACGATTTTGGTTTTACATGGTTTAAAAATTAACAGATTTAAAAAACTCGGAAAAATGTGTATTTGGCTGCATATATGCAAATACATATATTTAAAGACATTTTTGAATCTCATTCCTTTGGTAACACCGGCAGCAACAACAGGAATGGGGATTCCCCATGTTGTACAAGAGGAATCCCCCATAGCATATATATGTATTTCATAACAGTAAAGCTATTTGGGTTCATGTGAATAATATTTGGGTTCATAGTGAAGAATAGCGTAGGACTCGAATTGGGAAGAAAATTAGGTAATATTTTTTTACAATATGACACGAATGTTGAATGAGCTTCCCGATTCCGACAGGACCTTAGTAAGTGCTTAAATCAATATGAGGAGGTTTAGGAAAAAAGGCAATTGTTAATTACGGATTTCAATACAAAATCTTATCAATCTGAGATCTCCCCTAATTCATCAACCATTGAAGCAGAATCTTATCAAGAACGTTCAAGTGATGAAAGTGACATCATACCAATCAAGAAGAAAAGACGCAGTTCATAAAAGAGATGACAATGATTAAACTTATAATAATATTTTGAATGATCTTATATTTTCCTAATGTAAAGTAAATTAAATATGTACTTCTATTACCTACATATACTTGTTATTTTATGAATGAAGTGTAACTTCATTTATTTTAAGATGTCTTACTTTTGTTTTATGTAAATATATAACTAAATTATGCACATTTAGTGTGTTTTTCGTTTTACACGGTTTTACAGAGCAAAATCCAAGATTTCGATTTACACAGTTTTGTGCAGAACCTATCTTCCATGTAAATCAAGGGACAGGTGTACTAGATTATTAGTATATGAACAACCATACAAATTGCATTGTTCCATTCAATTAGAGTAATATACAGTACTTTTATTCTGCAATAACTTATGGTTATTAAGGAGAGAAAATAAAACAGTATTGAGCCTTAAGTGTGGTTACAATGGGTGCAGGATATTAAGTCAGATAAAAAAGCATTGATGATACTCAAAACATTAACGCATTGTTACAGAAAATTATCATAATCTAGTCTTTGAATAGCAGCTTACTGAAGAAAATGAAGATAAAGATTATTGATCTAAAAGTTCATATTTATGATCAACTGATAATTACCTTAATTAATTTTTAGCTTCACAAATATAATACAGAATATTTTAAATTTTTCTCCTTAACATAAAAAACATTTAAATTTATTTACAGATGAAAAAAGTAATCACAATTTTGAGCCATTAAAACAACATATATATATATATATTCATCATCAATTTCTCATGAATGCACCCATTTACAAAATTCTTTTCATGTGTTTACTCCAGCATTAAGCATTAAATATTGCTCAATAACAAAGACACAATTAATTTATTTACAATAAAAAAGGAAGCAAATAATAAAGCATAAGTTTTCAATATCACAAATGGAATTTTGTTAATATAAATTTGCAAAAGAAAATTTTGGCAATATAAGATAATGCAATCGCATAAAGATGACAAATTAGCAAAGTAAATTTGCAATTTAATTCAAGATAAAACTAATGTATGCCAAGGATACTTACAATTAAACAGCATATTTACAAAATGAACTTAGACACACACTGCAATGATTAAGCACATAATCTCTAAGTCTGCACTAAATATGAGCTAGAAATTAATTGTGTTCCTGTAATACACGATGATGCCACTCAGCTAATTAAAAACTCACACTTATATGCCTTAAATAACTTTAAAAAAATCTTATCTTGATTAACATTTTATTTCAAAGACTGAGCAAAGATGCTAGAATCGTAAACTTAATTTTCAGCTACTGTAGCATAAGATAATAAATGCTTTCAATCTTTTATGAAAAAAATCCATAATACCAGGGAACATTCTGTGCACTGGTAATCAGGTGAATTACTCAATAGAAACCTTGGAGACTTTGTTAACAGAAGTATAAGTTTAAAACATAATACATTTAGAGTTTACATAAAAATTAACACATTATATAATAAAACAATTACCAAGCTACAAATACACTCACGTTTGTGAAAATTGCAACACCATGAAGGACTTACGCGAGTGAGCTGAAATTTTCAGGAAATGCAAAGTAGCGCATGATATGCAAATGATTAGAATTGCAAATCCGTAGCGCATGCGTATGCTGAGCAGCGCCCTCTGAACGGCTGATGGATCCGAATAAATAGACGGCTGTAGCGAGGCGTGTATGGTTATCGGTGGTTATCTGCTAGTGGTAAACGTTAACTCAATCTGTACTTATGCCTCGTCGACGAAAGAGAGCGAGATTTGAACAACTTACAGAGTTTGAACGAGGGAGAATCATCGGCCTTCGTGAAGCTGGATTGTCGTATCGTGCAGTAGCCTCTCGTGTGCAGCGTAACAGCAGCACAGTGATGCGCGTTTGGAAGCAGTGGACGGACGAGTGTCGGACAACTCGGAAATCCGGGAGTGGACCCCGAAATGTGACGTCAGCTCGCGATGATAGACACCTGGTCCGCATGGCGCGGACGGACCGTACAGCTTCCTCTAGACAATTGGCAGCACTGTGGTCAATAGCTACAGGTGTTTCATTGTGTGCTTCATCAATTCGTAGACGTCTGCTGCAGTGTGGACTGCGCGCACGGACTCCTTTATACAGGATCCCCCTAACGCACGACCATCGCCGCCTGCGGCTACAATGGGCCAATCAGCATAGAGACTGGCGTGCTGATTGGCAGCATGTCGTGTTTTCTGACGAATCCCGCTTTAATTTGTGGTACCATGATGGCCGCATTCGTGTCAGACGCTATGCCGGTGAACGCCACCTTCCGGAGTGCATTATCGAACGCCACAGTGGACGAACACCCGGAGTTATGGTCTGGGGCGCCATAGCATATCATAGACGATCTCAATTGCTACGAATTGTGGGCAATCTGAACAGCAACCGGTATATCCGTGAAGTTCTACAGCCCGAAGCTGTTCCCTTCCTTCAAAGCTTGCCAGGCGCTGTATTTCAACAGGACAATGCCCGCCCTCATACTGCTCGGATTGTTAAATCCTTCTTTGCAGCGCAGCAGGTACAGCTTCTTCCTTGGCCTGCGTGTTCCCCGGATATGTCGCCAATTGAACATGTGTGGGATGTCATTGGTCGGCGTCTTGCTCGTGATCCTCGTCCTGTTGCGTCTGCAGACGAACTTTGGGTACGCGTACAAACGATATGGAATGCTCTTCCTCAGTCAGACATTCAAACTTTGTTTGACTCCATGCCACGTCGTGTAGCAGCACTTATTGCGGCGCGTGGTGGCCACACAAAATACTGATTCTGATCTCTTCTTGTTCTTGGTTTGCTTTGAACATTTAATCATTTATTTGTACCACTACCACTCAACTGTGTATTAAATTGCATTCAATTATGACGATTCCTTCTTGGTGTTGCAATTTTCACAAACGTGAGTGTAATTTGCCAAGTTAATCAAGAAATTCAAGTATAAAACACATACAGTTATAAACTTTAAAAACACTCAACTTACTACTTGTATTTTAAAAAATTTGATGCATGTTAAAATTTTTTTATATTGTTCTTTAACATACTTACCCTCCATTGTGTATGTTTTTCCAGCACCAGTTTGGCCATACGCAATGATTGTACCATTGAAACCATCAATAACAGAATCCACTAATGGACGAAACACATCATCATATAAATCAGCTTGAGCGCTACATAAATAAGAAATAAAGTTTTCCCAGGATTTGAAAAAAATCATTTAGTAATGAAAATGCTTCTGTAACAAACTTTGAAGTATTAATTGTTTCTTAATACTGTTCATTAAAATATAGCTATATAGGAGAAACAGCACTATGTTTACATTATGCATATCAGTAGAGTGTTACATTATTCAACACTGACTTTATTTATATTAAATACAGACCGAAAAAGTTACATAGGCCAAGGCTCAGATCATATGCTCTAGAAAAGTTTTAAAGCTTGGGAACTTATATGGGATTTCACTTAAATGCCCACATTTTACTATTTTCTAATACCTTCCATAAACACAGCTGATGAACTGGCAATTATTGTTCACTTATGCATCAAAATACACCACTATGCTACCATCACATTATTAATAAACATACCGGGTAAGTCAAAATGAATATAGCGATTACAAATGGCTATAACAATTTATTGAAAAAGAATTTATCTTTAAGATTAACCCATAATGTAGAAGGAACTTCAAAATTTTGTATACATACGTCATAGATGTTCTATGTGACTTCCCTTGGTCACATGGATAACATCTAGGCAGTAGTCCATTTCACGTCGTACATTCTGAAGTATTCGTTCAGTCACCAACGCAAGCGCATTACAAATGCGTACTTTGAGTTCTTCAACTGTTTTGGGCATGGGAGGCACAAACACCCTGTCTTTCACATAACTCCATAGAAAAAAATCGCAGAGTGTCAAGTCCGGAGATCTCGGTGACCAGGAATAGAAGACATCATCGGCAGTTCCACTTTGACCGATCCAGCGCTTTGAAAGATCTTGATTTAAAACTGTGCAAAACTCCATACCCCAGAGTGGGGGTGCTCCATCTTGCTGAAAGATGTAATCTGTGGAATCAGAGTCTAGCTGTGGCATTAACCATACCTCAAGCATGTCTAGGTAAATATTTGATGTCAAACTTCACTCACTGAAGAAAAAAGCACCATACAATTTACATGATGAGATCATGCAGAACTCATTAACTTCCACTGAGTCACACTTTTTCATGTTCAATTAGAGTGGAAGGCTTCTCCGTACCCTATATTCGACTGTTGTACTGGTTAACCCTCTCACTTATGTGGAAGGTTGATTCATCGCTAAAAATGAGACAATCAGTCATTGTTTCATCCTCCATGCTTTCCAGCATAAACGTAGCGCAATTCATGCGTTTGCCGTAGTCTTCCTGTTTCAATTGCTGCACAAGCTGAAGGATGTACAATTTCATTTGCAGCCTCTTTCTGAGAAAACATCATACGGTTTCTTGTGGCATTTGTAACTCCCTACTGCCTTTGTACATCGATTTCCAAGGGCTTCATACATACGTTTGGCAAATTCTTTCTACATTACCTGCTGAAGCACATGGCCTTTTGCCACTTTTCCCCTTTGCACAGACATCCTGTTTCTTTAAACATCCGATGCTATCTGCGTATGTTTTTCACAATTGGAGGTTCTTGTTTGTAATGCTGACAAAATCTTCTCTGCACTGTTATAACAGAATGACATTTTTCAAATTCTAGCAAGCAAAATGCTTTCTGCACAGGACTCACCCTTTTTACAAATGAGACGCCCGCAATGAACAGGTTTCTTGCCGTTGCGAAGTTTCAACTCACATGCATATGCTTCCGCTTCACTGCACCTGTGCCTTATGTAAAGAAATTTTGTAGTTCCATCTACATTCTGTGTTACTCTTATTGATAAATTCTTTTCCATGAAATAGTTATAGACGTTTGTAACCACTATATTCATTTTGACTTATCCTGCATTCTAAAGTAAACACCAATAAACATCAAAGTAACCTTTATATTTGAAAATAAGTTTGGATCTTGAATAAAACATCATTCCTGTAAACAGCAAACATTCTTTAATAAGACTAGTATATACACATATTTTTTCCTCACGTTCGTTTTGTTGCCATTTCCAAAAAAAAAACTGATAATAATTATTAGTGGCCAAAAACATTACATACATAAGATTAAATAAAAGTACACATAAAATACAAATTTTATGTCTTCTGAATTCCAACAATTGCATTAACTTTTATAAAATTGCATAAAAAATTCTTTTTGAAGAACTCAAATTGATAAGGAATTTTATGAAAACCAGCATTACATTTAGGGTCTTAGAAATGCAGGGAAATGAAGATCTATGATTATTTACGAATTATTTAACACTTCAATGCTTATAAAAGAAGTACTAGAGCGAAAATTTTTCCAGCTGAATCTTAGACAATTTACATTTATTCCTGTATCCTCAGTATTAGTAAATACAGTGAGCTCTTTCTATGAAACCACTTAGCTAAGATATCTAGAAACAGCCCGCATTTCTGATAATATAAATAAATAATAAATTAATATATCTATATTATCAAAGATGATCATATCCTATCACAAACAAGACCATCAAATATATACTGAAGTGACTACCAAATACCTAATTTTTTAATCAAATTGAAATACTTTTATGTACTAAACAAACCAAAGATTATATATTTATAATTCTTACAAGGCTAAATGGATTTCACCTAAAATTTATATGGAAAAATTCTAAATATGGTAAATTCTGTTCTAAAGAAATATTCTGTATATGGAAAATTCTGTTCTTAATTCTCTTCTTTTACAGAATATATTTCTAAAATTCTTACAAAAAACAGCAGTAATTTCTGAATCGTCAGCTTTATCCTTTCGCAGTGTGGAATAATTATTCATAAAGCCTTAATTTCACAAACATAATACAGCACTTTTTCAATTACTCATCACATTTATAAATTGCTTACACACTTTTTTAGTTCTTGTCTATGCTTGTCAACATAAAAAACAAATCAATGTTTAACAGACACCAAAGGAATACATTCAGTCACATTTATTTTGAAGCTGGCAATTCAATGAGTGTATGCAAGTGGGTTTCTTATCATTATTTTAAATTTTATAAATGTTAATTAATCATCCATAGATGATGATGTTTTAATGACCATAGATTAAAGTTGGGTCCACCAGCGGCCGAGCGGTCCCTGAATGCTGGTAATTCAGTCCAAGGTTTGAATCCCGCAAATGGGCTAGCTACACGGGCGTTTTCATACTTTTCCCCATGTGTAATGTGTATATGAGCTAGTTTCCCTTAACGTCCTCCAAGAAGGCATACTTCCCTTCCATGTAGTGCCTTAGGGCAGAACACATAAAATGATAATAGATTAAGGTTGTCTGCAAAGCAAAAAGTAAAAGAGAAATTAAAAATTACTAAAATAAATTTAGAAATATAATTTAAAGTTACTACTGTTGGCAGTCTTTGGCAAAAGTAGGCAAAAATGTACATGACGTATAAAAGTAATATGATGGCTGAATTTCTTTACAGAGTTAAAACTGCAATAGTGCCCAAGTGATATACAGAAGTGATAACCAAAGCAGAAAATCAGAGGCAGACTTCATTAAATGAATTTTGAGTGTTTTTTGAAATTATTAAATAAAATCTATAAAATAAGTCTTTTCTCAGTTTTTAACATAAAGATGTTTTACTGCTTTAAAATATTACATATTCACTTACAGTCATTCATAAAATTAAGTATAAGATAAATTATTTCTTCAGCTCTCTATATTATTTACTATATATCTTTTCAATTAATTTATAATTTAATTAATATAAAAGTAAACTACTTCACTTTTACACAAGTATTTTTCTTTAAAATACATCAGAAGATCGATATATCCAAATTTATTAAATAGTCGTCTTCTCTAAGATTATTACCTCCACAAAAGAAAAGAACAGAACATAATCACAGATGTTCATTTTTAAATACGTTCAAAGGACTTATATTACAATCATTTTAATTTAAAATAGGAGATATTGCTTACCCGCCATCATATACTGCATCAAAAGTGAAATATTTAGGACTTTGTTTCAAATTGTGGATTTCTACACCACCAGATTCAGGAAACAGCGTAACTACACTGATGGGGAGAGAAAAAAATTAAAACACCACATATTTTTATATAGAAACAACGCTCATACAAGTACAGAAAAGTTTACAGTAATTAGATGCTGCTATACAATTTTTGTTACAGGAAAATTTTGTCTACCTTATTCTCTTACTGACTAATTCTGTCCTTTTCCTACAGAATTAGATTCATAATTTTTCACTAGGAACACTATAATAACTGGTATTAGATAAGGTATGACATTTTACAAAAAGTGACAGATGACATTTACAGTCTGAGACCATTCATTTTGAAATAAACACGGACGTAAAGAGACTTTTCTTTGGTCTCTCTCTCTCTGTGCGTGCGTGCGTGTGCGCGCTCTAAAGAACAGTCAGAATTGAAGCAGTAACAAATTACAAAAAAAGAGACAAAACCACACTGAAGCTGCTAGATCATAATAAACTGATAATGAAGTTAAAGGTCAGAATGTTACTTAAATACGGAAATGGTTACAAAAACCGAGTAAACACAAATGAAGGGTACAATTAAAAACGAAAGTGTTTAAAGAAAATTTTAAAAACAACACAACATGAGACTGTAAAAATACAAATTGCACTACAATTGCATTGAAAATTAATCCACTCTGTTTAACGCTTCAAAGAGAACTTGTCAAGGGGAAAGTGTTTTGAAGCCTCAAAGCAAGCTAATTAATGAATTCCAAATACCTGTTTAGTTAAGATGAGCCACTTGAGACTTTGAACAGCTTTTTCAATACTTAAATAAAAATTTTTAAAAGGAATTTTGAATAAGTCTCAAATGCTCAAATCTCTACATGCATTCGTACTCAAAGCAAATAAAAACTACACAAAAAATTAACAAACAAAAAACAATATACAAATGCTTAAAAATGGTTCAAACTACTTAAAAATAGACAAAAAAATGAAATAAACAACTAGTAAATTAAATAAAAACACCAGTGTGATGACCGGATGTGAAAGAATAGTCCCAATGTAGCTCATGCATGTCGTAAAAGGCAACTAAAATGGGTACCTAGTGTCTGGGGGTATAGCTGGGCGCTCCTGCCTTCAGAGGATTTATAAATTTGGAGGCCTGGTCCTCCAGCCTGGGGGGTCAGGCGTGAGGCCAACTACCTCACCCTGTAATAAACTCTGGTTACGAGATCAATGGAAGAATTTTCAGGGCTGTCAATATGGAGGCGGCATGGAAAGGATTTTAAGGATTTGAGATTCAGTACATGGAATCTACACTCACTTTACAGAAGCAAGTGTAGATTCCATGTAATGGAATCATGGGTAGTTATAGAATTGATTAGATGGCCCTTCAGGAAATGAGATGGATTGGACAGGGAATTCAAGCTGGCAGAAATCACACTGTATTTTATAGTTGTGATCCTAAGAAACATATGTTTAGTACAGGCTCCAATGTTCATAAGAGAATTTTGCATCATATCATTGATTTTGAGGCCAAATCATCTAGGCTGTGCAAGATCAGATTGAGAGGCAAATTCTTCAACTATAGCATAATAAATATACATGCCCCAATGAAGGACAAAGATGAAGAAAATGATACTTTTTATGAAAAAATCCATACATTGTATTCTTCCAGTCCCATACACAATATAAAAATACTATTGGATGATGCAAATGCCGAGACTGGGAAAGAAGACAAGTTCAGACCCACCACTGGTGGGAACAACCTACTTTGTGACTCAAATACCAGACAGAGGTTGATACTTTTTGCTGCAGAACATGATATAGCAGTGACCAGTACTTGCTTTCCACACAAACATATACACAAAATGACATGGAGATCTCCAGATTGTGACACCTTTAATCAGATTGATCATGTCTTAATTCATCTTAGACATGCATCAGACATACTGGATGTCACATCATATCGTGGAGCAAATTTCAATTTAGACTACTTAGTAATGATGAAAATTCGAGAAAGAATTTCTAATGCAAGTAAAAATCAAGGGGTGAAATTAGAAAAATATAACTGTTGGCTGTTGAAAGATACATATATTAAGCAAAGATAACAGAATGAATTGAAAAACATTCAATTGGTCGAAATGGAAAATATTGATGAGAAATGGAATTCACTAAAATTGGCTATCATGGAAACTGACAACTCTTGTCACAGGAAAAATTAAAAAGAAAAAACATGATGATTGGTTTGACCTGGAGTGCAGAGCTGCTACCAAATTTAAAAATAAAGCATATAAGAACATGATACAAAGAAAACATACTAGAATAGCTGGTGAAAAATATAAATGTGCCATAAAAAAGGAAAAAAAGTCTACCATATTAAGAAGACGAACTTTGACAAAAGTCTCTTAAGTGATGTTGAACATCTTAGGAAAGTAGGGGAAAGCAGAGCTTTCTTTAATCATGGATGATCAGATTAATCATGGATGATGAAGTTTCAAGCCAAGAACTACAATGTGCAGAGGAAAAGATGGCAATATTTTAAGTGCAAAAGGTGACAGTCTTCAAAGATGGAGGGAGCACCTGAATGAGCTGCTGAATTCCAACCTGCCTTCAAAATTTGGTAGATCAACAATCAGAAATTTAGAACCTATTTGAACCTGACAATATACCATCAGAATTTTTAAAAGCTGTGGTATCTGTGTACGGCTTATAAAAGAATTGATTCAACATATTTGGGAGAGTGAGACACTCCCAACAGAATGGAAACTTAGTACCATTTACATCATACACAAAAAAGGTGACGTGCTAGACTGTAGTAATTATAGAGGAATCAGTCTTCTTTGCACATCTTATAAAATGTGTCTACTATTCTTTAGTAGACACATTTTCTGTCTGCTATTCTTTAGACTTTTGTTGCTTGCTGATAATATTGATAGGTGACTATCAATGTGAATTTAGAAGAGGAAGATCTACAACTGAGCAAAGTTTCAACTTAAAACAGATCCTTGAAAAATTTAGAGAGTTTGGAATTGAGACTCAGTCTTTTTATTGATTTTAGAGCAGCATGTGATTGTATTAACAGAGAACTTCTCATAAAAGCTATGCATGAATTGAACATTCCAGAAAACTTGTTGCACTTGTAGCCTTGACTCTCAAAGAAACCATAATTCAAGCATGCATACAGGGTGATTACACAAAACAGCTTGAGGTAAAAAATGGAGAGCGGCAGGGTATGCATTAGTATGCCTCCTGTTTAACATAGCACTCGAAAACGTTATTAGAGCCTCAAAGATCAATATTAGAAGAAATATTTTTACTAAGTCAGTTCAAATACTGGCTTATGCTGATGACACTGGTATTATTGCCCGAACCGCATTGGCTCTCAACAGGCATTTATGGAATTGGAACAAAGTGATAAAAGAAGTAATTTATTTGTAAACGAAAATAAAACTAAATATTTACCTTGCTTAAAGTCCGACTTACAACTTAGTCACTTAGAAATTGGCAATTATAAATTTGAAAAGTTAACAGTTTTACTTATTTAGGAATGGAGATAAATAATAAAATATGTTGAACCCAGAAATATATAATAAAATCATTGCTGCAAATAGACGTTTTTACGCCCTGAAGGGTTATTTAAAATCCAGCTTCCTTAAATCAAGAACTAAACTGCTTCTTTACAAAAGTCTTATAAGATCTGTCTTATGCATTACAGACTTCGGCATTGACTTAACATGATGAGGAAGCTCTGGGAATTTTTCAGCAAAAGATGTTATGTTGCATTCTTGGTGGAGTCCAAGTGAATGGATCATGGAGATCTAATTTAGAACTCTATACAATTTACAAACAATCTGACAATGTAAAATCCATTAAATTACAGAGAATTAAATGGGTTGGCCATATGGCTAGAATGAATGAAGATTGTTGTTGCAAGAAAATCTTTCTGGCAAAGCCCATGTGAAATAGACCTTAGGGCAGACTCCCGCTAAGGTGGATCAATTATGTCGAAAAAGATCTCAATATTTTAAGGGTCAAAAACTGGAAAACAGTTGTCAAAAGTAGTGATACCTGGAGAGAACTTCTGGAGAAGGCCAGGGCCCACCTAGGGCTGTCGAGCCATTGAGGAAGGAAATTAAATCAAAAAGGGAAAAGTCTAAAACGAGATAAAGAAGCAAAAAGCTCATAAAACTTGAAAAATGACTAAATTGTTCACAGTCAATATACATAGTGCAAAAAGAGTGGCTCCTTAATACATTTTTTTTTTCTTTTTTGTGAAAATTATAATTGCTAAAAAGTTAATGCTGGAGCTACCATTGTGAAAAATATGAAAAACTTACCATTTCTGTAAACTTCCTTTCTAGAAAATCAAAAGGCGCCTAAAGCTGTTAAAAGAATGGATGAAAAAAAAAGGGGGTTGCCAAAATTTAATCGAACCGTGCTTAAGGGTTTGCCAGAGAGCGAGAAAAGTGTTTTCCAAACTGGGATCTGCAGTGGTTGACAAATAGAAATGAACAAAAAAAAATTTTAAAAGCCTGCACTTTCAGGTGTGAGTCTATTACTCGAAAACTGGAAGGGGGCTTTTAAATTCTGTGAACTATGATGAAGGCGATGAGCTGGATGATAAAATGGCATCTTATTTTCTGGTAAGTCTTGAAAACTAACCAGTAAAGATGTAAACGTAATTTTGCATTCATAAATTTTAATACTGGTCAAAAGTTCACGAAAATGAAAAACAGGTGTTAAAAAAGTCAAAATTGTTCACATAATTAAGTTATAATAGTTATAATTGAGTTATAAATATAAAAAGGCAATTTTTTTGTTAGAGACATGACAGAAATGCAGTATTTAATAAAAAGTACATAAAGGGAGTAGTATGTTCATTAAAGCCTAGCATATTTACTAATAGAAAAAACTTTTAATCATATAGTCACATTAAATTACTTGTGAAAAGTCATCAACTATTACTTTCTTTTTAGGTTTGGGTAATAATTATCATTTCATTTAAACAAGTAATTTAAAATATAAAGTTAATGCCAGCTTTTCTTAAAAGTGTGAGAAATTGTGAATTTGATTTTCTAAAAAAAAAAAGATTTTTTAAGTAATTCTTCTTGATGGTAACCTGTTTCATTGTAAACTAGTTTTTTAATTCTAAGAATTTGCATATTAACAGTATTAAGTATAACTTTCTTGGAGATGTTGGAATTCCAATTGACGAGTTTAAGGGTATGAAAATTAAAATCTCTTCCTTTATCAGAGATTTTAATTTCTTTGTAGTTTAAAATCTGTAAATCACGATTATTAATGTCTTTCTATTGTAGGCTAGTTTTGTCAAGTTTGAGGCAAGTAGAATATATATTTGTTTCATTTTTTTATTAAAGTTGTTGAATGCAATGATGTCACTGACATATCTACTCACACATAAGGTTTGATTTTAAAAAGCAGAAATATTTTCAACATGTAAAAGTTTTATTTTTCAACAGACAGCAAACCTTGAATATACAGTCGGAAAAGAATAAAAAATTTTATAAATGAGTTAAAGGCAATTCAGACAATTTTAGAAATTTTTGGATAGAGGAAAAATTTTTGAATTTTTAGTTTTCTAGACATATGATTATTTTAATAATTATGATTATGTGCCCTATAGTTGCATGAAGAATTTTCACCCTCCCTTTCTAGTAAAAAAAAATGTCTAGATCACAGTTTTTTTTTTTTTTTTTTTTTTTTTTTTTTTTTATCCATCAATAATTGGATAAAATATGAATTAACTAAACCCTGAGGGGACAAAAATGTAAGGCACAGCACAAATTTTAATGTTCATCTCTATTTACTTCAGGAATGGAATTTTAAATATAAAGTACATGTATAAATAAACAGAATGATGCTTTAAAACATTTGCATTGCCAAGCACTGTACCTGGCGCTTATTAAAATCACTTCCGTTCCAAATATATTTCAGTTTATTTAAGCAACTGAGTTTAATAAATGCCGATTTATGAATTGCAAACTGAGATATCAGTTTTAAACTTTTTAAGTAAAATAATAACTGACAATTAATTTAATCCTAAAATCGTAATTAAAAATTAATACTAAAATCAAACTACTCATAAAAGTTTCATATTCATTTTAAATTTTCAATAAAAATATTTTATAATTACGTTTTTGATGAAACTCTCTCTTGAAAATAACTATTCTTTTGTTTCTTATAGTTCAACAACAGTTTTCAAGTGTATTCTCAATTTCGCAAAACTGCTGATAGCATTTTTGACAAACAGCTTTCAGTTCAAAAATTTTTCTTAAGATTTCCAGTGCTTGCTTAGATTTGCTTGATGATAATATGTCATCATTTTTTGCCTTATCACTTCCACAGTCAGTTTCTGCAGTTTTTTTAATACTTTCATAGTCAGTTTATATACACATTGTCTCAATATACTTGTGAAATGCATCTAAAAGTGAATACACGTTGTCTCAATAGTATGAACTGACATGCATTCTAAAAATGAATATCCAAAACTTTCCTCACAGATATGTAGAACATTAGCTATAGTTCCTTTGAGGCTTCTTTTGCATAAAAACCATATTTTCAAAAATAGTTTTTAGAGTGATTTAAGAGATTAACCTCTGCACTGATTATAATATGCATGTCTTTTAGCAGATATATTGACTTACTTATCTCTTTCGGAGTTTACTTATCAATCCACTTTTCATAATGGCATTTGAAACCCTAAAATTAAAGGCTGAAAGTTGGAATTTGTGAATTTAAGTCTTTAGCTTGGCATTTCAACACATTACAAGTTAAGCATACAGCAAATTCTAAAAATGCTTCTTCCAGCAGTTTATTCAAATTTCAAAACTTACACTTCTAACCAGCAAAAAGATTGCCCTTTGTCTATTTAATCGATCTGCCACTTCATGATTACAAGCACTTGCTTTTCCTTTAGTTTATAGTTACCAATTCACTGCCATTCAAAGACTCTTAATGTATAGTAATGTTTCGAAGCATTTCATGAACTTGTTTTATGACTCTCCATGAACACAATCTCTCTATCCCAAAGGGACAATTCTGAATGTGGAAACCTTAAAAGATGGGATACAAAAGTTTCACATCCATCTCCTATCAGCTGGTACTCAAGATGGAACCTTCACTCAATCACTATATCTCAATAGCACAGTTTTCATTAACATTACGATACGGAAATTCTACCAATTTAGTCCAGTAGGCAAAGAAATCTTAAAACAGTGTCTTACATTTATAGGGACTGAGGGGGAATAGAAGAATTTCAAACACATTTTATTCATGCACCGCATACCTGAACGATAAAAGCCACAGTCCACAATACAAATGAACTAAGCTTTTTAAAAAAAAAAAGCTTTGATAGGTACAAGTACGATATTCTGGTACTGGTCAGATTGGTCTTTTGCCAATCTGAGTTTAATAAGTGCAAGAGATGAGCTTAATAAACGAACGTTTTTCTATTGATTAACATGTATATGTTTGGGTTCCTGAAAATTTGAAGGTAATAAGTGGCTGAGTTTATTAACCAGTGAGTTTAATAAACAGCAGGTATTGCATTTTAATATATTTTATGCCTAGGAACAGCAAACAGTACTTACGAATGATAACCAGCTTGGTGTTCTTTTTCACTCATAGGGCGACATCGTACAACTACTTTTACAGTTTCAAGCTTGCTTTTCGTCAACTAGAAAGATATTAACAATGTAAAATAATGGTTTTTTTATATAAAAGGCTGCTTAAAGCACATAAAGATATTTAGTACTATCGCCTACCAGAAAAAGAAAACCAAATATGAAAAATTCTGTTATATAAAACATAAAATTTTGGTCAAAACAATGTTAAAATGTATTCTGATTCTATGTTTATAATGAATTATAAAATGCCAAAGTTTCATTAGTCAAAATTTGTCTGTCAAATGGCGTTTATATATTGTCCTAACCTTATCTCTTGATAAATTTCAAGGTCTACTTAAATTGAGAGTTTTCTTTTCTCAAAAGCAAGAAATAAGAAGAGACTTTCATATCTACTTTCCCAATATAAAAGAGATATTTTCAGAACTGACATTAATTACTTCTTATTTACCTTCTATCTTTCAAGCAAATTTTAGGTTTATTATGCACTTCATTCACAGTACAACAATTTTAATGCCCAGCAATGAATATACAGATTCTGTAACACTTTCTTTAACTCTTTTGTTCGGAACAGTACACATGTATACCACTGATGTTTAAAAATACACGCAGAACATATTTAACATTATAACTAAACAAAAAGTGTACCACTATGGTATTTTATGTACCACAACATCACTCCAGTGTATAACACTATGCAGATTTCACTAAATGTAAGGTTTTGTTTATTAATAAACCAGTGAGCACCTGTATTATACGCTGCTTGACATTGAAAATGCAACACCAAGAAGGAGTGGCCAGAAAGTGATGACATTTGGAAAAAAGAGACAGCAAGCAGCAATAAGTGATCTTTATTTCAAAATGATAGTCAGAATACAGAGCGAGAACGGCGTCGGCTCAGTACGATGTAGGACCACCACGGACAGCAATTCATGAAGAAACACGTCTAGGCATACAGTCAACAAGAGTGTGGATGGAGTCCTAAGGGATCGCTCTCAATTCCCTTTCAACCATTTGCCACAGTTCGTCTTCTGAACGAGGCAGAGTCTGCAAATGGTGTCCAATCACATCCCACACATGTTCGATTGGTGACAGATCAGGAGAGTACGGTGGCCAGGGAAGCATCTGTATACCTTGCAGAGCATGCCGGCAGATGCGAGCACTGTAAGGTCGGGCGTTATCCTGCTATCAGGCAGCCCCTGAAGGTAGGGGATTGCCACCGGCCGCACTACACTATCTAAGTATCGTTGGGCCATCATAGTGCCCTGAATACGAACTAGAGGTGACCTGGAATCGTAGGCAATAGCGCCTCAAACCTTATGCCACATTGTTGCGCGGTGGGGCGTTCCACAGTTACTGCTGAATTAAATCTCTCTCCATGTCGACGCCACACACGTATGTGGCTACTGTCACTGGATAAATAGAAGCGTGACTCATCTGAGAACACGACGTTTCGCCATTCTGTCATCCACATCACTCCAGTCAGGCACCATTCTAAACGTTGGTGTCTATGCTGCGGGGTCAATGGCAGTCTTCTTAACGGACGCCGTGAGTGCAGGCCACGTTCAACCAATTGACGGGAAATGGTTCTCGTCAACACGGGAACTTCCAGGGTATCTTGCACATGCTGCAGAATCATGGTACATGTGACTTGCGGGACCGTCACAGCTTGTCAGCGGATGCGTCGATCTACACGTGCTGACGTCACTCTGGCTACACCTGCCCCCCTCCTTCTTCCTACATTCCCTTGTTCCAACCATGTTCGCCATAGCTGATGCACCATGCTCGCATCCATGTGAGTATCAGCTGCGATTTGACATAAGGACCAACCCACCCTTCTCAGTCCAATCACCATACCCATTGTAAAATCGTCTATCTCCTGGAAGTGCCTTCGTTGACGGTGGCCTGGCATTCTCTCCTATTACACGTATCCTCCGGGACAAAAACCAACTTTCTTCGATAATTCATCTGGCAGAAATAACGACACGAATACTGCCCATTCTGCACGTTCCTTCCCTTATATCTTACTTCATGTGTGTCGGAGAGCTGCGCATTTCACATCATTCACATAACTCAGTGACGTGCGTCTACTCTAAAATTTGCATAAATTTCTGACCACTCCTTTGCATTTTTAATGTCGAGCAGTGTACATTTTACAGTAAATTTGTACAAGAATAAACTTGATTTTATACATAATTTTATTCTGTAATACTTACTTAGAGTATAGAAATTATTTATCTTTTTGTTTATCTGACATATATATGTACCAACCAGTATTACCGGTACATATGTGTACATTATTTATTACTGGTACATGTGTACATTATTGGTACATATTATTACTGGTACATATGTGTACCATAATTTACGGAAAATATTGTTACAGACAATAAATTATGAGGCTTTGGGTACATACATTACCAACCAGAATCTTGTAAGGCATGGCAAATGCAATCCCCTAAGAAAAAAAACAACAAAAATAACAAAACTACAATGAATAACCTTATAATAATAGAAATTGCTTTTGCTTTTCTCTGAAAATCTATTATTCATATTCAGGGACAAAACAGTTAAATATCAAAATAACTTTTAAATGCAGAAAGCTAGTGTTATGGAAGCTGTGCCTACTTAGAGTAAAGTGATTATTCTATATGACAGGAGACTGACTGCATAACTGTTAGACTTTTCAGGTTAATATTGGATTTTAAAAAAAGCTTTGCAGCACCACAAATATTGTCTACGCAAACAGTTTGCATTGGTATGTTTAATCATATTTTGTCAACGATTTTTGGCATTTGAAAGAAAGAGAACACAGTGAAATTTGTAAAAACATTTCATTACCATTAAGTATACGGTGTCAGACATGGAACTGTCACACTACCAGATTAGAACGATCAATTACTTCCAGTTCTGCTGCAAAAGGTCAGCTACAGAATGTTACCAAATCATGTCTACAGCTTTAAGTACTAATATTATATCATATGACACTGTGAAGGTTTGGTACCGAAAGTTCAAAAATAAGGGCTATGACATTCAAGACACAGAGCACTCTGGATGGCCTTTTGATGTTGAAGAGGACAACCTGTGAGAACTTGTGGAAGAAGATCAGTATGCAACCCCTCACGAGCTTGCTAAGGAGTTAGACATTAGTGCCATGTTCATTAGAGGGTGATGATCTGTATAAAACTTGTCACTCAAGATTACGTTCAAAATGCTTTACAGCACAGCAGATAGGAAGTAATTCTCTATCATATGTGCTGCACTTAATTTTAGCTGGAATCAATTTTCAGGAGGAAAAAGCCAATGGCTGATGGCCATTGCTGCATCACGAGTGCAAAATGGCTCCAACAGCCATATCTGAGGCATCAATGACAATTGCTGACCAGGGCCATGGTAACCAAGTGTCACTGAATTTGTTGGATCAGTTTTACATTTTTCAAAGGCCAAAGTTGTTTCCATTGTCGAAGGAATGAGACGTTTATCATTCTTCTTAGAATCTTTTGAAACACAATGAAGCGGATATGTCTAGTAGCTGCCTTAATGAAAAATCATCGACAAAAATTCAACATCGACATTAACCTCTTCAATTTAGACACTACTATAGGCTGCAGTTTTTTTCAGGAACAGACTGAACACCAGAAGGGGTAGAAGGGGTAATTAAATAGCAAGGATATGATAGTGAAATGACTATCCCAGAATATATTTAGAAGAATTCAAGTTTAACTCATATTTTTGCAATCTATTAAAAATCAAACGAAGGTGACTTTCGTGCTCATCTTCATTTGGTGAAGCCACAAGCAAATCATCAAAGTAAGGACCACAAAGTCTAAGCCAGAAAATACTTGAATAAATTTTTGGAATGCTTGGTTTGTGAAAGAACTCAAATAATCTTTTTATGCATGTTTCCTCACTGGTTCAAGCAGTGATAGTCATCGCATGGACGTCAGTCACCATTTACCTTATGACCATGTGAAGGGGGCTGATCCAAGTACTTATAGATGGCTGAATGATTCACTGTGAAATGAGGTACTCAAATTTCTTTCATGCTGCCTGGAGTAAATCAGGTGACAAACGACATTTCATTGTCACTGTCTAAAACATTGCATTGTCACCGTAAAGGTCCCCCTGTGTTTTCTAAACACAGAGGCACCTTTAGTCTCAATATAATAGAAAATTGTTGAAGTTTGATTATTGTTGGTTACATAAGAGGAATAGTGAGTTCAGGATACCCAGCTAATAATTTATCAAATTTATAGTCACCAAGAAGTACAGATATGACTAAATCAAATGAACTCTTACACAATTTACCACATGGTGACAAACTAATCCCGGAATCAATAATTTATTAGGGCAATCAGTGGCAATGTTTAGTAATTAGGCAATTATTAGCAGTGTCAACAAGTAATCCATATTTTTAAGGAAATCAGTACCCAAAATTGGCTAATTTACATCCACAATGACAAATAACCAAGTAAAGGTGTAATATAAGTTTAAATCCAAAGTAAGACGTTTCGTGCCAAACGTGGGAATCTTAGTTCCATTCACAGCGAACAAAACCAAATCCTGAGAAGGCTAGAACACTGAGCATACTTTTTTGGTAATACTAATACATCCACCCCAGTATCAATTTTAATTTTAACAAGGGGGCGGCCAAAAGTATACCCGGCGACTGCCACCTTTGCCAGCAATTTGACATTTTCCAAGGAACATGCAGATGACATTTCCTTGCACACTCGCCAAAATTTACAGGATAGAAGCAAAGATCCGCTATTTACTCTTTACAGCAATCAGTGCATTCATATGACCCACTGTGTCAGTATGAATGCTGAAAATTGTGCTTTAGGACTGCAAGAATTACATCCCGAGGCAGAGGTAACTCACCAGCATGCTTTGTCAGTTTCACTACCTGAAGTTCCAAATGTGTTGTGGCAGACTCACTTGGCTCAGGGGTCACAATAACCGTATTCACCTAAGAGTGAGAGCAAGCTCAGTAATCTTATGAGTGATTACAGGCAATTTACTCAAATCATCTTCATTGAGAGCAGCCAAAATAGATAGCGTATTATTGGGAAGTCTTGCAAGCCGTAAAGATCTTAACAAGGGTTCATTTACAGTATCACCTGTTAAAGCGCGCACGAGTCAAGAACTGACAAGAGTGCTAGTTGCCAAGCTCCAGACCTTGCAACAGAGTACGAATTTTCAATGCTTCCCTTTCAGAATGTATTGCAATCAATCTTTCTTTTAGGATATCACATTTTCCAGTAGTGGGAGGTTTTAAAATGATATCACTAACAGAATTAAGTATGTTAGAATCTACAACAGCAACAAAGAGTTAAATTTTGTAAAATCTGAAGTTGTATTAGAAAGGAAAAACTGCAATTTGAATCTAATATACAATAATGGTGGGCTTGTTTTCCGAAAACGCGGTAATTTTACTGAAACATGCAATACCTGCATAGCTGCTATATTTTTAATTGCAAAATCATCAGTACGTTTTCCATTACAAGACATTTCTATTAAATTTAGAAAGGAAATATAATTCTAATTGCAAACACAAGAAAAATATCAATACTAAACCATGGTATAAAAGGATAGAAGACCTATCAAGCATCTTATGACTATTAGGGATACACACAAGATAAAAATACATGAATATTAACAAAATGTAAAATATTCACCCATAAAAATATATTGTACACATTACCAATTAGGAAAAATCGACTCCAGTGAATGCCAAGAATGTGCGATAAAAATATATTCTTCAAAAAATATGCTTTAAAGATATTCTAAAAAATCATTCAAATTTGAAAAACAATTACTCTTAAATTCCAAAATGCGAAAAAATAAATTAATAATAATTAAATTAGTAACTTAATAAAACCTACCTGCATTCAAAAAACTTATAATTTAAAAAGGTAATCCAGTTTCAGCACATTCACACAAACTGATGAAAATCTTCACCAAAAATATTCGTAAGAAACATTCGTACTGACATAATACCACAGAGAAATCGCAAAATCCATCCAGCTTGTTCAGAAACTTCCTCCAGCAGTATGTAAAATTGCAGCATATTTAATTCAGATAAGTTCTAGATCACATGATTTTTATAACTGGAAAAGAGTCTGCAGTGCAAAATACATGAGTTGAAATCACAGCCAGTTTTCAAGGTAGTATAGCTGCAACGTATGGTGTACGATTGTAGTTCTTACATTAGGTCACCAAATATGGCACTGTTTATCCCCATTAGACACCATCAGAAGGTCATCAGGAAAGCCTAAGAATCATAAGACTTCAGCCAACAGTTAAAACCACCTTTATTTAACATTTACAAATGGAAATCTCATCTCGCAAGAGGCTAAATATTTTAACATTAACACATACGAGCTGATGACAGACATCGGTCATGAACAAGCAAAAAAAAAAAAAAAAAAAATTGA
>KK121529.1:87746-98234 GCA_000611955.2 Stegodyphus mimosarum
AAAAAAAAAAAAAAAAACATTGAGAAGTAAGCAGTAAGGTAAGTCTCGGCGAAAAATTTCAACTTTTTATCCTCACACCATGGCAAGCACATGTGAATATTGCGCAGCAAAGATGAACGCTGACACTCACTGCAATGAGTATTTCTGCCATAGTAATAATGCAAAGTGACCAATGAAATCATCTAAGCCAAATTACATGAAAGACTGCAAGTACAGCTTGCCATCCCATAATATTAAAAATCTATGAATCCATAATGTCCCACATGAAGTTCCAGCACACACACTGACGCATACTGCTGCTGTTAGACACATCAAATATGCTCAACTATCAGTACTCATATTTCATAATACTAGAACATTATTTATTACCTACCTTCTTCATGAGTAATACTGATATGTAGGTATCTTATTATAGCAAAGTGTACTTTGCTGGCACCTGCCAGTATTATCAGCAAATTTGTGCTGACTTTAAAGTTACACAAAGCAATTATTGACTAATGGATCAGACAGCAAAAAATCTGCATATGACAGTTTTTATTCAAATTATTGGAGCATATCGGTGGTGCTCTATACATTTGTTATAGACTTTAGCTCTCTATCATACTTTTCCCAGTAAGATCACAAACCTTCAAAGACACCTTTAAGGAAGCTGCTGTTGGTCTAACTCTCACATTCTCACCTTACTGTAGGTACAAAGCACTCTCATTTTACTGTAGGTAGCACAACTTCCAAAACTATAGCTTTCTGCATTCAAAAGTTCTTTTGAGTGCTTCATACAAGGACACTGTCCTGTATGATGGCAAACTTCAACCCCTCAGACTCCGAAATAGTTATCTCTTGTCCAAATACTTTGCAAAGCTCAGCACCTCTAGATATCTATGTAACTGGAACAACAATCGGTGTCTTAAGATAGAAAGCTCTCTCAGCCATGCTGAAAATGAGTGATGGCTGCAAAGTGATGTTGAACATGTCTCTCTGGACTGCTGTTTGGAGTTTGCTGCAACATTTAGTGATACAGTTTTCTTCAGGACCACACTTTGCTCTTATACTAACAATGGTATGCAGCACCCTGCTTATCTTAGGCTTTGGAGCCTATTCACAGAATCCAAGGTAATGCGTTACAGATTTATATTGACGGTATCAGGGGTGATGGCATTATTTCAGGTAGCAGAATATTTATCAGGCAGGGGAATGGAATAAAGATTTGTATTAGAAACCCTGACTACTGCTCCGTTTTTCAGGCAGAAATCATTGCTACTGAAGAAGCCTTGAGTTACTGTGTCAATGAGGAAGTCATTACTGACTATGAGTTCTGAGTGATAGCTGGAGCTCTATGCAGCACTTGGCTGAGTGGTGAAACATGCAAACAAAACTACCATGAATACAGTCCAGCATTTGAGTTGTTTCTACACCCATAATAAGATATTTTTTCAATGGGTGCCTTCACATGTGGAGGTTTGTAGTAATGAGATAGCAGACGGACTGGCCAGGAAGGGTAGCCTTAACGATTCTTCTGATGATGGCCGTCTTTCTTTCTTGGAACTTTCTCATGGGTCAGGTTAGAAATCAACTCCTGTTGGAGAAAGCCCTCCACCACGCATGAGTGGTATGTTGGTAATCACCCTGAAGCTGCCCTAACTGAAGCAAGCAATAGGTTTGAACATATGGTTCTAGCTAGGCTGTGTACTGGTCATCTGTGTACTTCATGCTTTGTGTCAGACATTAAAGATTATCTGAGCCTATCCACAAATCAACCCAATTTTTTTGTCATCTTCATGTGATGTGAAGCGCTGCTCAGACAGACCATGCATCATCAATCAAAACAACTAGTAATAAGAAGGAGTAATATCTGATGAATACAGCAGAAAGGGGGGAAACTTTCCAACTAGGTCTTGACCAGCGTCGAAACATGTGGATGAGTGTTATCATGCAGGAGAATAATCTTGTTATGTCTGGAGTAGTAGTGGAGGCATTTTGTTTCGAGTGCTCGGCTCAATCTCATTAATTGTTTTTGGTAGAGAGCTCCAGTAATGGTTTTATTCAGCTTGAGCAGCCCATAGTCATGATGCCAAGTTTATCCCACCATATACACAACATGATTTTTTTTTCTCATGAACATTCGTGTTGGCTGTCAAATTTGAAGCATGGCCAGGTAGTCCTCGTGATTTCTTCTTCTTTGGGTTATCATACTGGATCCATTTTTCATCAACAGTGGGTATACTATGCAAAAAAACCTTTTATTTATGCCTGGCAAGCAGCATTTTAAATTAAATTAATTATGTAAAAAATTGATATTCAATGTTTCTTGGCTTCAATTCATATGTAACCCAATTTCCTCACTTTTGAATCATTTCAATGATTTTAAATGATGTCAAATTGCTTGTTGAGTCACTTCAAATGTAACTGCAAGTTCTACTTGCACTTGACATGAAACTTCATCCAATAATGCTTACAATTACGTGTCTTTGTACACTTTCATCCTTCCAGTATGCTCTTTGTCATGGATAGCAAATTCATCATTCTTAAAACTTTCGAAACCAGTCACAACTTCACTCACTTAAGGCAGCCTCATTACATGCTTCTACAAATAATCATTCAAATTAAAGAAGTAAATTAAAATTTCTCCGTAAACAACACTCATTCGGCTAAAAATTTGACATTTTCACACAAAAAAATATATGATTCTGATATAAAATAGCTAATATTTCAAGGTTATGTTGTTAGCAGATGTCCAACCTTACAATATGATATTTTACCTCAGACAATTTTAACCATAACTTACTGGTGGTGCAATTTCTTGTTAAACGGCAGAGACTTATTTGTACTCCCAATATACATAGGATTTTATTATTCATATTAGTAACAAGCAAGACGACTGTTTTTATAATTTTAGACCAGAAATTACTTCTATTTATATGGCTTTTCTACCATGAATTCAATTTTTTAAACTTCCAACTCTCCGGAATTTTCATGTATCAGACATACAGAATTTCCCAAATTTTCCAAATAGCTGAACTTTTACTATATTTCATTGGATAAATTCCTGAATTTTCAACAAATTTAACAAAAAAGTGTTTGAATTCTCCACTTACATATGATATGACCTTCTATGATGCAACTTAAATTTACACAGCCATTTGGTTGAAAAACAGTTGCCGTTCATATTCACCTCCGATGTTAATTCTCATGTTATCTTCCTTTAGCAAAGGTCAATATGCTAAAATATTTGACGCACTGCACTGAGTGAAAATCTTTAGCAAAATATAGTTTGAATGTCCAGATGTTTCAGCCTGAACATATAGCTTCTTTGAAGCTGGTTTTCTGAAAACTGCTGCCCTTTCTTAGAATTTTCTTCGTTTAGAAAGACTTGTTTTGTGTTGACACAAGAATATTCAGTTTTTCTGACAGTTACATTTCCATAAATTTTGTATTCTTAACAAATTTTCTTAAAACTTTAGTTCTACCTTTCAGGGAGACTACTTTTAATTTTCTAGACATTTTAGCTTCAAATTGAGCTTAATATCCAGAAAACGAATAGTTGAGTTCAAATCTGCTTACTAAATGACAGAGGAATAAAGCATTTCCCAAACTTTTCTGGTTAAAAGGTTAAATATATTTTAACACTTTTGTTTTATACAATCATATATATTTATTTAAATTATTAATTAATTTACAGTTATTAATTTATTAGTGATTGTTATTCATACTAATTTATTATTAATCCATTATAATATTTTCTTCTGGATTCCTTCTTTCTCCTCTATAGACAGTAACTTTTCCAAATAAGTTCTAGAATGCAACTTTCTTTTTTCTAGAGAGCTCTCCCAGGTTGTGATACTGAAAAATTTGGGAAATGCTAGGAAAAAATAAAATATTAAATGGGATGGGGGATTTAAAACATTCCATTACTAACACTAAAAATGTTTCTTTTATACTTAAAATCCACATGTTCATAACAGCCAAAAGAAAATTATATAGAATATTTAAGCTATTAAACAGGACATATGAAAAAATGAATACTTGATAGAATATTGAAGATTTGGCATAACACATTTTTACTGCATTTATAGGTAGTATTCATTCTAGATCCAAAAAAGAAAAGACTAGATTTAAAAAAAAAAAAAAAAAATCATGTACATTTTTTTAACCTTAGTGCGTATAACAGTTTGTCATTCTGGTGAAAATACAGTTAAATTTATTGAAATACTTGAATCTTCTTCCGAGAAGGACGACACATGAAAAATTGCTATCACCGATGAAAACTTCCCACACCCTTATACGAATCCGACATTTTACATAAAGGTATAAACAGCTTTTTAAAAATTCACCATTTTCCCTAAGGCTTGGGTACACTTATGCAAAGCCCCTTTTTTTATAAAGGCGCTGAAGATTTATTTCATCTCTGGCTTTATTTATTAATTAGTAACTGAAACAAAAATTGGACTTGTATACAGATGCGTGCATCTTTATGAAAAATGACAAATTAACACAACAGTGCTAATAATCAGTTTCAAGCAAGAAAATGGTCTTAAGTTTGTACACGCTCCCTTACGCTTATGAAGATTTCTGTTTTTCTGAACAGTGGTTGACCTGCATAAAGCTGTGGCCCATTATGAAGGCATCTTGTTTTTGGCACAGGTCTTAAGAGTAAAATGTTCCATTCCTTTCATCTCTTCTATATCAGAAAAAAACTTTTTTTTTTGAAAGGATATTTTAGTTTATGGGAACAGAAAATAATTGCAAGGAGAACATGTGGGATGGCCGAGTATACATTCTTATTTTGGGGATAAGCTTCCTCTACAAAGTGGTCATTGATCACTGGGAAGATAATTATCAATAAATACAACATGGCTTCCGAAAAAATAATGCAAGATTAAAAATTGTCTACTTAATTCTCAGCCATTTAAAAGTCAATAATTAAAAGCCAAGCATTTAAAACAGCAGAAAACTTCTGACATGTCAACCCTAATATCACTTAATTGCTTAATCTTCCCAGAGTGAATAACACAGGAGTATAATCACACCATCCTTAGCTTAGATTCCAAGACCACTAAGTGAATATAATAATAGCAAATACAATTCAGTGTTAATTTACACTACTGCTTGGTTGTTAAGAAACTAACACATCAGCAAAACTCTGCTCTTTGTTCTTGAGAGTACAATAATTTTTTAAATATTTGTAAATCAAATAATAAGTTAGAAATGAATAACCTGGCTTCTAATTTAAGCAGTTCCACTAACAGCTGAGTGGTTAGAGACTGCTCAATATTGGTAGTTTGTCCCAGAGTTAACCCAGATAAATGAGACAGCTGCAGGTTTTCATAATTTTTCCCATGTGCAACATAAATACAAACCACTTTACCTTAAAAATGTCTTCCTTGAAAGCATCTATTACTTAGGCAGATGCCCTTATGTGCTTTGTCATATTCAAATAATCAACCAAACTAATATATGTGTAATTTTTTTAAATAAGATTTCTAAACTAGCAAAGCCAGAAACTCACTGAAAACCAGTGTAATTATGCAGTCAGGAGGAATCTGAGAGATACAGCAAATTGCCAATATTCTCTTTCAAAGCTTAGATTGTCTGTCATTCGTTAGTTAAACTCACTTAACTCATACTTTTTGCTGAAGTTGACGGAAAAAGTAGACGTGCAGGTGATAAAATCTTGATCGATATAAAATTACCTACAAAAATAATGTGAAAATATTTTAAGTGTAATAATCCATAATTATATTACTAATGATTAGAATTCGGATCTTGACAAATACACTGCTTTCCAAAAATTAAGGAAAAATCACAAAAATAGAGATAACTCATTCAAAAATAAGCCAATCTGTATAAAATTTGAATATGTTGTTAAATAAGAGTTGCTTATTAAAACTGCAGTATGCAAATTAGCAGTGTTGCAATCAGAATATGTTCTCTATAAGGAGCATAAAATTGCATGTTTGCCTGTGAATTTCATTGTGATACTGAGATAAGAAATCTGGGATTGACACTTTGTAAGAATGACCTCCAAACATTATTTGCCCGAAGAACTGTAACAGAGAACTATTAGGAGACTACAAGAGGGACAAAGTCAGATGGAAGTGGCTAAATGTATGTCCTTCTGTAGTTCACAGACTTTGGCAACAATTTCTGAATAAAAATACAGCATTCAGAAGGTTTAGCCGAGAATGGTCATCCGCTACGACAAGGGCCAATAACAGATATTTGTTGTTATGTGCATGAAGGAATAAAAATGCAACCCAGACTCAATTCAAATCCTCCCTTGTTGGTAGGCTGTTTCAACAAGAGACTGCAATTCTTGGAAGGCTGGTGTCAATGTCAACCATGCATAGACGGCTTCAAAAAAGGAGGTCTGTACATGAAGCAAACAGCCATTTGCATGCCGCTCACGTTATGTCATAAAAGGGAATGCTTGAGATGGGCCCGTTAATATGTTACTGGACGGCTGATGAATGGAAGGCTGCTTTCTTTATGGATGAACCCAATTTAGCCTCCAAAGCAATAGTAGGCCTGGAACCCGTTATCATTCATCAAACATCCTTGCAAGTGTTTGGGGTGTTATCTCTTTGGGTGGATGCTCAGACCTCCTTGTCTTTGCCTGTGAATCTGTGAATGCTCAGGCCTATAGAGATGACATCCTTGATGCTTATGTGTGTGCCCTTACACCGGGGCTAATAGGTGATGATTTTGTGCTACAGGAAGACAATGCTATACTGTACACAGCTCACATAATTTACGACTACCTTCTGCAGCAAACAATTCTGCACAGTGGCTAGCTCGATCACTAGACCTGAATCCTATCAAGCCTGCTCAAAATGCTTTATGAAAATGCAAGCTACTCTATACTAGCTTTTCATTATTCTCTTCAGAACCTTGCCATGCTTGCAACTACCTTGCAAGAGCAATGGCTCTCACTTTCTACGGAACTGACAAACCAAATAATCGACAGCATCACACATTGCTGTATGTGTTGTATTGCTTCTAGGGAAGATTATACTCTGTGTTGAATGCAATTTTCCTATACCAAATGGCACAACAGATTTCATCATTTCATACATACGCTAATTTCCATAACACTATAATTGTCTGGTAATTTCTTTTCATGTCATTTTATACATTACTATGTGATGTATATTCTGGGTCAGTTTCATTAAATTCTACATTTGAGTAATCATCATTTTTGTGATATTCCTTTAATTAATGATAACCAGTGTATATTCCAAATCCGAATTTTAAGCAAAGTAATGAAAATATGCTACACAGGAAAATGCATTTTATGACAAAAATTCAGTTTATTTTTCATTTTTTTAAAATTATCTTCTTACATTTATTTAATAAAGATGATGCCTTTGTTGGCTATCGAATCCAGAATAGTTCTGAAGATTTCTACATAACGTTTGATAATATGATTTGAACGCTTGTTGTAATATGATTGATTAATTCAATCTCTATTTATTTACTACATTTGCTAGAGAGAAAAGAAAAATACTGTATTTATACTGTAAGAAAACTAAATACTGTAAGGAAGTTTTGCCACTGTTAAAACCCTTCTGTAGTAGAGGACAGCATGTTTTATTTACAATATGTTTGGCATACTGTTCAAAGTATTCAAAAGTATGAAATGCATATGATATACCACTTTCAAAAAAGGTTGCCACTCAAACAGGAGAATGAAATTCCCTGACTTTTCCAGAATTTCCAGGTGTGTTTTAAGAAAATTCCAATCTATCTGCATAATGCATTTTGGCTGTGCTAAGAGGTAATTAATTATGGTACCATTTGAAAACACAAAAATTTGCCAATTACATATGACATACACTCATGTCCATAAATTAAGGAAATGCAAAATCAGGCAAAGGAAGAGTTAGAAGCAAAACAAATTTGACTTATTTGTAAAGCTTATTTATTCAACAAAAGGTAAAGAGCAAAAAAAAAAGATGCTATATGTTTCATATTATTAAAAAAATTAGCAATTTTTTCTCCCTGGAGCAAATTACAAAAAAAAAAAAACCTATTTGCAAAAAATCAATATTACATGGTTGGTATGATTGTTAATACATTGTATGTCTCCCAGACAATGCAATACAGTCCGTACAACGCCTACGCATGCTGAGTATCAAATTATCGATCTGATCTTGGGGGATATTACACCACTCAAAAAGCAATGTTCTCCGAAGTTCCGGTAGACATTTAGGAGGAGGTTGACGGACTGCAACTTGTCAACCAAGCATGTCCCACACGTGCTCTACTGGATTCAAGTCCGGTAAGAATGCTGGCTAGTCTATACGGGTGATATCCTCCGATTGAAGGCATTCGCTTACGATGTTTGCACGGTGAGGACGGGCATTGTCATCCATAAACACAAATTGTGCGCCCATGGCGCCCCAAAACAAACGTACATGTTGTTCCAGAATGAAGTCCCGACAGATTTGGCTTGTCATGGTTCCAATTTGAACATGCAGGTCAGTTCTGGAACCCAGAATAATTCCACCCCAAACGAGCACTCCTGCACCACCGTAATGGTGTTGTTCAAGGATGTTTTTTTGGTGGTAACGGGTACCTGGAGCTCTCCATATGAAAGTCCGGCGAGATTCAGACTACAAGCTAATCCTGGACTCGTTGGAAAACATCACACAAGCCCACTGTTGCGGTGTCCACAATGCATGCTCTCTACTCCAGGCTAACCGCAGGCGACAGTGAGTTGCAGTAAGTGGAACACATCTGACAGGTCTACGAGCATATAGACCAATTTGCCCTAAGCGTCTGTACACGGTCTGCCTTGAAATTGTCATACCAGTGGCTGAAGAGAGCTGACGAGACTGTTGAAGTTTAATGTTAGGAATGGAGACAAATAAATAAACAGAGATTCATCTGGATTAACATGTATTAGGATACAAAATCGTTATCAGTACAGCACATTCTACATGACAAAAATAAAGTTGATTATCGGAAAAATCTTCAAATACTTTGTGAAGTTCCAGCCAAATATCTCGTGCACTTTCAAATCTCATTACCTTTTGTAAAGTGTCTTTAGTCATGGAATTTGTAAGAACCATCATAGCGCAATTATTGGCTTTATTATAAACCTTCATGTCATCTCTGAATCTCTTCGGCCGCATGATCAGGCTCCACTGGCTTCTTCAGTTTTCCTTCCACGACTTCTAAAGCGTTTTCATGATAATTTAATACGAACTTAATTCGATATTTCCAAATAGGCCAATCACTTTTTCCGCATAACGGCTTAACCGATATCTTTGCAGCTTCCATTTTGCGAACTAATTTGCCCACTCAAGTAAGGCTTAAGAATTGCAGTGTTAGGCTTACAAACTGCTGCTAAAGTTTATCTCCACTTTGCTCATAAGTTTTCCCACGCAGTTATAGCATCCTGGTAGCAGATGATGCCTGGTAGCATAACCTGGTAGCAGAGCGTGGTTTGGTAATCCTATGTTCCTGGACATTCTTTACCCTAAACAGCCACCATCTTGCCTTACATGATGCAACTTGATCTGTACATTTTATAAGTTGAGTGATCACTTCAGTACTACATCACTGTTTTGAACAATGAATTCTACTACATGCTGGCCCTCCCCTAAACAGCCACCATCTTGCCTTACATGATGCAACTTGATCTGTACATTTTATAAGTTGAGTGATCACTTCAGTACTACATCACCCTTTTGAACAATGAATTCTACTACATGCTGGCCCTCCCTGGTTTGTTTGGTAATCCTACGTTCCTGGACATTCTTTACCCTAAACAGCCACCATCTTGCCTTACATGATGCAACTTGATCTGTACATTTTATAAGTTGAGTGATCAGTTCAGTACTACATCACCGTTTTGAGCAATGAATTCTACTACATGCTGGTGGGGGTCTTTTCAAAGCTGTGATGAAGACCTTAGTTCCTCAAACTCACATTGACATAAATGTGACTGAGAATAATGAATCAACTCTCCAACTCTATCATGAACGATGGGGTCACCAAGATAAAAGGCATGTAAAGGCCATTGTTGAGAAAGAGTTGAATATTAAGATTAAGTCTGATATGAAATTATGTAAAGCTTGTGTATATGGAAAATCCCACCGTTTAAAGTTTGGAACCAGGAAAGAGGTCACAAAAGCTGGAGAACTGTTCTCGATAGATATTTGCGGACCATTTGATCAATCGTTTAGGAGATACCGTTACTTTGCAATCTTCAAAGATGCCTACACCAAATTTCGATACTGTTTTTTCTTAAAGCACAAATCAGAAGTAAAAGATGTGCTTGAAAATTCCATAGCTCATGCTAAAAATTTAGGGCATAAGGTTAAAGAAATACTCAGTGACAATGGTGGAGAATTTGACAACGAAGCCGTTCGAAAGATCTTGAACAAGCATGGAATCTCCCAAAGGCTCACAGCCCCATATACACCAGAACAAAATGGCAGTGCTGAACGAGAGAACAGAACAGTTCTAGAAATGGCTAGAACTCTC